>CAJVPZ010002666.1:0-12062 GCA_910592135.1 Racocetra fulgida | reverse complement strand
TAGCAAATAGATAGGCATAAAAGAGATAAAATACCTGATCCACTAGTATCTCGGCAAATATATGAACCTTCACCTATTTCAGCTTCTCAATAACAAGAAATTTCTTTGGCAGATATAAAAAAAAGATTTCAAGATGCATTAGTACAGCAAAAAACTGAATACTAGACTTTATTGGAAAAGCAGAACACCAAATTTCAAACACAGATGGCACAACAAAGCAAGAAAACTTCTCTACCAATTTCTTCTAAAAATATAGAGCAATTATGTAATTCATATGAAAGTGATAATCCCTTTGATGGGCCTCCTGTATCATATAACCCAGATAAATTACGTTTAGCAAGAATTGATAGATTAGAATCTATAATGAATAAAGTTGCAAACATGGTAGGTAGTATTGCAGATTCTGTAGGACAATTAACCAATCAATTAGGAAGAATGTTATTTAATGATCAATTTCGAAAGCCTTTCTATTGCAGTAATTGTGGACAGAAAGGGCATAAGAAAAATAATTGTCCTAGTTTAAATTCTGTAGCTAAATCAAATTTTATATATTACTACCCCAACTTCCATCTACACAATTTCAATACATGCCTTTAGCTTCAGATGACGATAGTGATAATAATAATGGTAGTTATAACAAAAAAAATAATAGATGGACTGGATATGATCAATTGGTAAAAAAAACAGATATTAGTAAATAAAAAGTTGTCTTCAGAATCTAGCCAGTCTGAAATATATGATGAGCTAATACCAAAGCTTTCACCAACAATACGTAAATGTGCTTGTCCCAAAGGGCTCCAGGAAAGGAATTAGATGAGTGGTTTTTATCTCTACAATATCTGAATGCAAATATAAATAATTTAGTGATTTTTGAATCTTTTTTAGATCCTGGAAGTGAATTTGGTGATATAAATGACCTGGCAATTAAGGCGCTTGGATGGAAGGCTGATAAGCCATCTGATTTTGCTATAAAGAGCAATTCCAAGCATATTACTGATTTATTAGAATGGTACACAAACGTGCCAGTTACTATGAAGGATGAAGAGGGTAAGACTGTCATAGTCATTGGAAATTTTGTACGTATAGATAATAGCGAACCTGAACTAATGCTATTTTTAGGTATGTCTAATATTCAAAAGCTTCAAAGTGTTCCCAAGCCAAATAAAAACCAGTTTCATATAAAGTTACATAGGAAGACCTATGTTATTCCAACATATAGCAAGGCCCCAGTAGCTAAGAAATCATCAAAAAAGGGGCAGAACCAAGTATCCACTGATTTTTCAGATAATTCTGAAAAAGACTTAAAAAAAAATGTGAAAATCTTGAAAAGTGCCTTTTGAAAACTGAGAAATGACTTGACTTGGCATTAAATACAAGTAAAATTTTAGTGAAAAGATGTTTTAAGCTTATAGAGAAAAGATCGGATGTGTAACAATGTTTTTAGTAATATTTAATAATTTATTAAGATCAGATTCTTGTCTAGATGTATCATCTTTGAAAAAATTGACTATTCTATTTTTTTCCACTGAAGAAGA
Source organism: Racocetra fulgida (assembly GCA_910592135.1). NCBI lineage: Eukaryota > Fungi > Glomeromycota > Glomeromycetes > Diversisporales > Gigasporaceae > Racocetra > Racocetra fulgida. Next base: position 10,527 of record CAJVPZ010002666.1, on the reverse strand, counting down.
TTCACCTTTTGCCTTCATACTATTTTTTTTTCGACTAACCTTATCTTTTCATTCACTAGTTACTGTATTTAGCCTTATATAGGAATTTGTACCATTTCTATCATTTCCAGAGTGCTCTGTATGAATAACATCATCTTCTTGTATGTTAGTAAGGTAGGTATCATGCTCAGCACTTACTGGCTATAAAGATTCCTGGTTATTTTCTGAAATCCGATCAGAAATACTAACAGATTCTAAGATTCTACACTACTTCTTAGTTGGTTCAGGTGTCTCTGATTATCAATTATTTTTTGATTTGTTGTTGCCTCTATATGATGTTTTTTATATATAATACATCAAGCATCCGGAATATTATTCTGAGCATTTCTGATTTCTTTAATAGCTTCAGGTGACAAGCGGGTAGTATCTGATCTAAGAAATTTACGAGTACAGGTTAATAGTTTTTTACTCATAACTTGTTAATAATAAATTTTTATGATACCAATAAAAAACTTGTAAAAAATTTATTTACTATCTGTTTGGTATTGGTCTGATATTGGTCTGATATTAGTTTGATATATATAGGGTAATTTGCTTCCTTTATTACATAGCTTGCTATAACTATAATCCAAATAAAAAATAAGTTTGAGATGTGTATAGTTTAAATATCATATTTGTCTTAAACTAGTTTATTTTTGGTTTGATATTAGTTTGATTCTGATTTTCTTTCTCCACATTCGAAGAAAAAAAATCATGTATATGAATGATTTTCATCAACCGCTTTTGCCAAAAAATTTTGATGCCATCTCAAAAATTATCAAGAAAAAAAATATATTTACATTCAAATAAATTTATATAACAAATGTGTATATGCTAAATGAGATAAATGGTGGGGTAGCTCTGGTATCTGGCAATAAACTTGAAGATTTGCCATCTAATTGATATCCGCCCAGCTGAACAGAGCTTGAGAACCAACTTACTTATACAAAATGTGACCTCGATATTGCTTTAAGCTTGGGTATTCAGCTTAGTACTAGATGTAATCTCTTGATAAAAATAATAAGAGCTTTTCAAAGTGTATATGCTAGCTTAAAAATAAGGTGAGAGAACTCAAAAATCAGATTACTCACAAAGATATTTCTCTTACAAGTGCTAAAAGCAAGATCATTACGAAATTGGAAGAGATATGGGCTCTCCAATTAAGAGTAGAAGAATTGGAGCAGAATCTTTCTTTAGTACAGGATGAGTTATCAGAAATAGAATCTCTCAAGAATGAATCTGAACTAGAAAATACTAACTTATTTTTAGCAAAATTGGACTTAGAAAAAACTCTGTTTAGAGAAAGAGATAAATTAATACAAATAAAGGATGATTTAGTTTCAGCATGAAAAGTATTATCAGAGAAAGATTTCCTTCTTCAAGAAGCTAATGCTTGTTTAGCAGAGCAGATTTCGAAAGCATCTAGTGAGACCAATGGGGTGATTGGAGATGTTAGTAGACTGAAGAAAGGTAACGGCATTACTAGGCCTAAAACAACCTCAGTATCACCCAATTCCTTCTTTTTTCAGCTAATGATCTTTCTCATAATACTATTATTAATCATATACTTTCTATAGTCCATCTTTTCTTATCTATATTCTTCTATTTCAACTTACAATGAAGAAAAAAATATTTCAAATTATAAAATACCATTAAATAGAAATCAGAGTTATGGATTCCCAATTCGATATGCAAAAGAACCAAAAAAAAGAACTACCTAAAGAATCCCAGAGGGGGCACCTCCCCCTATAAAGCTTTCCCTTATGGATATGGATGAGTCTACAAAGCACGAATCATCCTGAGCAAAAGGACATAAAGCATCGCCTGACTGACCCTTCACTATGCTAATCACTGGAAGAACTGGTATAAGTAAAACTAATATATTAGCAAATCTTGTTCTCAGAGATAAGAGTGAGCATATATACAAAGGATGGAAAGGAGGGGCCCGATATATTAGATGTAATGATTTGATAGTATGTGGTTATCATCTAGACGAACCAAAATGAGCTTTTGTATAATATATGTATGGTATAATTTCAAAAGATCCAAAAGCACCATATTATAAAAAATTCAGTTTAGCTACATTTCTCCTGAAAGGATTCCAAATGTAAAATCATTTTCATCAGAAAAGAGCACTGTTATTATTTTTAAGAACTTGTGCATTGCCTTAGAGTATATACAAAATTAAATTATCCCTTTCTTTACTCATGAGCGTTATAGAAACATCTTATCTATTTATATAATATAACGTTATCATAAAGTCTCTATTATTATTCGTGAAAACATCTCCCATCTAGTAATGTTTAATGGAGGCAGTAGCTATCAAGATGTGTCCAAGATAGCTGGTCGTTATACTGATGATATAAAAAATGCATTAATGGTCATTAATAGCTACCTTCAAAAAGGTGAATTTGTTGTATTTGACCTAGATAGATCTGAGGATGATCTTCTCACAATTTGGCTAAGATTTGATATTCTATTAAACCTGCAGAAGGAGATAGAAGCTAAGCAGAAGCACAAAGAAAGAAGCATGCAAGTTAATTTATAATTTTTACTTGCATAAGTGAGACAGACAAATAGTTCCACTAAGCAATTGTGTATGCAGATTATATAGCTCTAACTGGTTCAAAGACTATCCAATTTAGTTGATACATTAATTGATTTTGCTTCTCTTTTGCCCAAATTCTAGCACTATACATGGTATGACCATAAAGTGAATTAAAAAAATCGATTTTCCTATTAAATTTTTTTAGCTCTCCATTAATATAATAATAACTCTCATTACAGGGAATAATACCTAAATATTTCCATCTCTCAGGAGTACTATCATTCCTTACCACTTTTCAAACTTATTTTGCTAAAGATTTGAATCTCTTCTTATAATTTCTATAAACTCGCTGGATAACTACTGCATAGAAATTCTCAAACTTATAGTTATATCATTTCGCAATCGAAAATCCCCAAGATTGCTTTATTGATCTTTCTAAACTTCTTAAAAAAAACTTTGTTATAGATTAGAGGGTCTAGCCCATGATGGCAAATCACAATATTTTACTCACATAAGTGTGACAGACAAATTGTTCTACTAAGTGATCATGCTATTCATTTCGCAAAAAATAAATTATACTATGGTTAAGTTGTAAGCTTTAGCTTACTAAATATAGTTGAGATAAATAACTATAATTAAAATACTTCTTGGAATCAATCAATCAATCAGTCAGGTTAGTTAAACAATTATAATTTCTGTTCTGTCTTTCAATCTTAATATAGTATCTTTTAGTAGATTAAGGTAAGATGGTAGTAAATTAATTTGTTTTGCAAAAAGAGACGAGATAAATAATTTAGTTGTATTTCCCTCTCTGGGTCTATTAGTATTAATTGAGCTAAATATACTTACACTACATTGCATAAGAGGAGTAGTTATCTTGGAACTAGTCAATGAATGTAATTTATCTGGTCCCAAAGGAACCTCTTCAGTTTTAGCTTTGGAACATTTATTATCCCAATAATATTTCATCAAGTCTTCAGGTTTGACTTCATAGCTCCATCTGCAATATCCATTAAAATATACTTTTTTCGGTTTTACTTCAGTAATTTTTACCAATTTCCAGCATTTGAAACAAATAGCCATTTCACTCTTGTGAACTCTAGGCCTGCGATATTCATATAGAATATCTATTAATTCACCATTGATATGGTTGTAATACGCCTTGGTTATTCTTTCTCCAAATAAAGTAAAGAGGCAAAATATATAATAAACACTATATTCTCACTTAGAAAGTAGTTCTTGTAGAGGCTTATTACACGATTAGCCCATTGCTGAGGTGTTTCATGAGGCCTAATAATAGATAAATAATTATATTGTTTTTCTATTTCAACTACTTTTTTATAGCGATAGTCATCAGTTTGAGGTCAATAGTTAAAAACATGTTCCATATCATAGTCAGGACAGAGATTGTTAGGTTTAGATACTCTTTTATTATAAATATCATCTATTATAATTTTAACTATGTTATCAGACATATTTAGCAATTTATAGCAATTTCGCTGATTTTATTGATTTAAAGCAATTTTAATATCTTATAGTAGTTTGTAACAAGTATAGTATCATAAATATCTGATTTATTTTTATTTTATATTGACACTTTTCTACCTGTATCAAAAGTAGATAAAAAAAAATTTAATATAAAAAATATATCACTTAATTGTGATCTCAAGAATAGCATTAGGAAAGTGGTAGACAACCATCATAATCTTTAGAAATCTGCATATAAATAACCTAATATATATGCTTCTACCTGAAGAAATTCGCCTTTATCTAGAAAGGTTTCACTTATGCAAGTTATTATAGTTGAGTAGTATTCCATATAAAAAATTAAGAAATAAGATTAAAATTATATTTTACGCTATCCGGCTAATCATCCAATTGATTTTTTTGCAGACTAAACAAACCACTCAAGTCAAAGTACTAGACCACCAGCAATAATGATTATACCCTTTCGAATACACAACACACATAGTCAGAGGCTCTATCATCAAGAGGTGAAGACTCAAGCGAAATTTTTTGCATAACTATACATATCTGTAACAAGTAACCTGGTGGTCGATCTATCAACACAATATAATCTCGTGCAAGAAATAAAAATGTATTATTTACCCGATTCATCCAGCATAACTTAAAAATTTTTAGATTAGACCCTCTCTTATCTGTCATTCTATGGGAGATAATTTATCCTGCTTGTTTACTCTAATAGCTTTTCTTTTTTTCGAATGAATGTAAGAAAAAGAATTTCGAGGTGGATACATTCAAACTATTTCTCATCTTGTAGCTCAGTGGACTAAACCACGGGAAGCTCATCGGGTTTTCCTCTCCTTGCTACATAGACAATTATAGTTTAATAATCACGCCCTCATAGTGTTTTTATAAATATAAAAAAATAAAGTCAGAGGCTCTATCGGCTAAAGTTATAGACAAAATTTTTTGCATAACTATTAGAAAAAAACTATAGTGAGGTGGATATATTCAAACTATTTTTTATCTTGTAGTTCGGTAGACTAAACTGCAGGAAGCTCATTTGGTCTTCTCCTTACTACATAGGCAATGATAGTTGACGATCACATCCTCAAAGCAGTATCATTATAATAAAAGAAAAAATAAATTGCAGAAAGGTAATAGTTAGATCCTAGGCCCATCTCGAAAGGCTATAACTACACCTGAGAAGACTATACCCACTTTTTTCTCACAAGCTCGAAAAAAGATATACTTTTAAAAAATTAATAACTATCTATATCTGGCTTCGAGTGATTTATTACAAGAAGGCGAGGTGTGGTTAGATTGTGTATTTTTACAGACAAGACAAATCACCTTCGTTAAAGCACAGGACTATTATGGCTCTGTTGAATTTCACAAATCTATGCAAATAACTTGAGAAATCGTCTTATCGATATGAAGGCAAGATGGAATATCAGTAAAAAAATTGCTCTAAAGGAATTTATATAATCTAAATTAGCACTATTATTATGTGGTTATATATATCAATATCTAGTTTTGGGCTGTGTATAAATTTGATGCAGAGCATATTATTAATAACAATATGTTTGTTTTCAAGAAGCGGTTTTATCTGATAATAAAAAGCATTCGATCAACATGCATCATGATTTTTGGGACTGGATTTTGATATATTTGGCACTTCAGCTATTTACAAATTTAAAATAAGTGTATATACTGGGCCATGAATATTTGAGGTTTGTTTTCAAAAATACTTGTAAATATATATGTGCACTTTTTTAATATAACCATGTTTTATCAACTGCTTTTTTTTACCCAAATTCAGAACAGAACTTTGCACTAAGATCCTTTTATTATAAATTACAGCTTATTTTTATTAGTTCAATATATACTGTAATAATCTGACAAGAAGCAGTATGCAATATAAATGACTCAGTATTGTGATAATTTAATACAAGTCAACTAATAATATTTTTTATTTGGCATCTTAACATAGCATGATTAATTAATTAAATTGTGTAGAAATGCATATTTGCTTATACAGTATAAAAAATTTACAAGCCATGGTATATCCATGCCAAATTTACAAATTTGGAATAACTGTTATATTGGTCAAACATCTACTATTTTGATTTTTTATTAATATAAATGTGTGTTAAACACAACCATGTAACAGTAATCTAATTTTTTATCGTTGATAGAAGTTCATGGCTGTCAAAATCATGAGATTTATCTCGGCACCGATCTATGCTGAAATGGGTACACAAAAACTCAAACTAATGGTACATTTGCACCAGAAAAAATAAAGTATTTATTATAACAGCCCCATAGGTCCGTATACATGTTTTTGAAATAACTATTAGGAGATATTCGGATTACAATTATAAATTATTTTTTATTACTATTATAAGTATGTCTCAACAGCACTTTGACAGCACTTCGACAGTGGCTTAGACAATTTTATATATGTTTATTATGAAAAAGTCAATAGCACTCAATATTCATGTTTATCAGTTCGAGTGTGCAATAAAAATTTGACTGGCTTTAATAATTAATGGCCTGCATTAAATTTTATGTGGTGTTACTCTCTTGCAGAATCATTTCTAACAGTGCGATTTTTTTATTAACAAATATTATAAATAATACGAATAATGTCTAGACCCTTTTTTTTAATTTATACGATCTCACGATAAGAATGAGACTTAAAAAGGCTATAAGGGCAATAAGTATAACATTCTTAATCAGTAGTTTTATCAAAATTCATATATTACAAGGACTTCGAATCTCTGCTATCACTGAGATTGTCAGATCTAAACCCACCTTAAGCGATCGTCAAATCTAAGGGGAGATAATTTTACCAGAAAAAAATAACAAAATAGATTCAGCATTTTGAACTTATGACTGAATAGACTTGCTTTACATGGTGTAATTTAGATTGAGTTATCTTAACCCAATTACTAAACATCTAACTTTTTTTCTGGCAAGTTTTTTTAAATCTAGCGAATCGATAGTATAAAAATAAGCAAGTTCCCTGCCTATAAGATAAGTTAGCAATAACGATATTTTTTGCTCATATATTTTTTACTTGATTTACTTGCTGAATTTTTTTTTACAGTAAAAAGTAATGTTTTTGCTATTTAACAGAGACTATGAAGACGAATTTTTACTTACTATGATTTTTTGTATTTAGGATCGAAAATGTTCAGTACTAACAATATCCCCAAGGCTAACGAACCAAACCCTAAGACTAACAAATATGTTTATCTTAACTGTCTCATTATGCTCTGCTTACCGTATCATTTTTTTAAAATTAAAGTTTTTAATGGAAATGGTGTTCAATCATTAGAAACTCAAGTTCAAGCCCGCTTGTTTCTATTACCATCTGATGCAACTAGTACACCTCACCGGCTTCTTAGATTTTGCTCCATCCAAAATATATACGTAAATATACAAGCTTATACTGATCTTTATACTCTTTACAAAAATAATTATGATCAAAATATTATTCATATACTTGTAAAACAATTACTAGAAACAAAAACAGAAATTTGGATTTTTTTTATTTGTATTCGCTTCTGAAACAGCAATATATATATTTTTTATTTGTATATTGCCGTCCCAGCAATATAATTTTTTATAATAATAAAGGGAGGGGCCCACTGGGCTTTCAATTTTTTATTTTTATATAATTTTTTACAATGTAGTTTGTAAACTACCTTCTCGTGATTTTATCACTCGAAGTCAGGAAGTAGATAAACTCTGAATTGATTAATACATTTCTTTTTTTGAGTTTGCGAGAAAAAAATGAGACTATTGAGTTAATCTATACTATTACGGTTATATTAGATTCCAGTATAAGCATTCCAACATTTACACAATCGTGTGTTGATACTGGCCTATGCTATGATCATGAACTTGAGTTCATTGCTTGAACTGTTGCAGGCAAGGCAATATTCTGTTTCATTTCTATTCCCATGTTTTCTATCACAAATAGGGTATGGTGAGCTCCACAGCTGAGGTGATGCAAAATTATAATTATCAATTCTTCAAACTATTTCAGAACTTCAAGTATGGGAAGTGCTCTAAGATGAATTTGATAATTAATTCTGGATTGGGTCTGGCTTCAAAAGTGATAGACTTGAAATCAGGGGCTTGAGGTTTTGCTGACACTATCACAGCTTTTGATAATTGTCACAACTCATATCCAGTTTCTTTTTTATATTTTTTATATAAGTTCAACTAAATCTTATCTGTCAAAATGCTTGGTAACCCACTTAATTTGACATGCCAATCCAGATATTCGGGGGTTAATACTTTATTGAACTTGGTTATATTGTCTTTTTATATAATTGCAAATCAATTTAAATTAGGTAATAGCTGATATAGACTAACCCTGTAAAAAAATAGGCTATAAAATTATGAAACTATGCAACTATCTCAATTTCATGCTATTCGCATTTAATAAAGTAAGATCCGGCTTTATATCTACCTTCTATTTCTTCATCATTATGACCTAATTTGCATAATGGGCAGATAGTCTCTCTCGAGATCCCGCATAATATCTTGTCAGTAATGCCATAATAATCAAAATTTCCACTACTAAATTCTCTATATAAATTAAAATACTCATCTAATGTCTTGTTGCGAAAATATGCTCGGTCATAAGTCAGATTGGCTGGAGTATTTACCTTAGTTTCCAGTAAAGATTTGTTATTCTCACTTATCATATCTTCCGAATTAGAGATATGAGATGATTCAGTAGGTATACTTGTCTTAATATTTGATGTGTCTTTTGAGCTAGATGGTTCAGTCACATGTGCATGACAATTTGTCACACAGATCATATCTGTCGATGACTTGGGAAAATCGTTTATGAGGTTTTGAATTTGAATATCCTTTAGACTCGAAATAGCACTTGTGCTGTAAGTTATTTGACTAATTTTATCAATTCCTATTCCTTTATAGAATATATATACTTTTTTTGCTCTGAAAGTTATTTTATACAAGTTTACATCAGTAATATCGGGAAGGAGCGATTTGATTTCATTATATACTATCATTCTTGCCGATTGGTCATCAATATTATTCACAAACTTAACATCACTAATTCGATTTTCGTATGTCTTATAATAACAATACCAGCACAGACTTTCCTTTTGTCGAACCTTCATTGCTACCTTAAATAGATCAACTATATTTTGTGATGTAACTTTACTAGATCCTGTTAAAATCGCTTCTAAAGAGAATTCAGGAACCTGAATATCAAATACTTTATTAATCTTATGGTTATTATCTTTGGTGCAAATAAATAGCTCGAGTCTTAAACCTCGTTCTACTTTTTGGTTATAAGGAATTTTCTGATTAGACAATAGATTAGTAGGTGATTTGACCTCAGAACTTATTTCTGAAATGTTCAGATTTGATGAGTCATAGTCCCGAGACTTTGTTTCTTCCTTACTTACCTCAGTTGAATCCTTTGGATTCATTTCCAATGAATTATTATTTGAAAATAAATCTTCGAATCTAAGCTTCTTTTTCTGGTCTGAAGATAAATTTTCATTTGTATAATTTTTTTCAGAAGATATTTCCTGTATTAAAACTTCTTCCTTTTTCAGTTTATACAAATCATTGGTTGAAATAATATGGGGCACAGAAAACGAATCCTGTTTATTAGTTATTTCGGTATTGCAAGATATATCTAAAGAAATGTTATAGTTATCCGAAGACAAGTCTTGGAATTTGTTTTTACCTGATTTACGCAGAAGCTTCCTTTCCTTATTACGTTGTCTTATCTCATTACTAACCTTTTCCTTGTTTTTCTCATCTAAAAAATCGATCATCTCTTTATCTTCTAATAATTTGGCATTAGTATCGATACATTGATTTATAGCAGGGTCGGGTACATTAACATTCTCAGAAGAATTATCACCATCTTTTAATCTGTGTACAATATTGTTTTTCAACTGCTTCTGTTTCAATTTCGAAACTCTGGATCTAAGCTCATTAAGTTCAGAATCTCTTAATTTTGAATTCTCTGCACTTTCTTTTGCAGATTGTTCTAATTCTATTATTCTGACCATGAGTTCCGCTTCCTTAGCCAAGAATACAGTTATCTCCCCTTTAAGCTCAGTATTCTCAGCTTCAATCTCTGTAAACTTCTTTCTTAATTCATCAATTTTTAGGACAAACCTAGAATTTAATTCTCTTAATGATTCTATTGTGGGTTGCATATCTGCCATTGTTTTTATTTAAGATACGGATATATTCAATTCATCATGAAGATAAAAAGTCACGTGTGCGTAACGATTTGTCACGCGGACGCCAAGAAAAATTTTCGATCAGAACATCATAGAGAAGTAACACAATCATATATTTATTACATGTATTATTATTTTTCCGATGTACATGTTAAAAAGTACAAGCCTAGAGTTGGTCACCGAAACCTTTTTTGCCAAATCCGAAAGTTTCGGGTTTCGGATTATAGTTTCCGAAACCTCATC
>CAJVPZ010002665.1:0-12062 GCA_910592135.1 Racocetra fulgida | reverse complement strand
TTAGCAATTTTAATAATTTATTGCAAGATTATTTCATTATTAGCACCTTTAAATATCTAATAAATTAGTTAAATAATAGTAATTTTTAGACCTTTATTATTATAAAAATATTAATAATATATTGCTAATATTAGTATTTTATTAGTATAATAATTGACAAATATATTTATAAAATTAAAATATAGTAAGAAGATGTTAATAAAGTGCTTATAATTACAAAATTTTGTATTTTAATAATATATTATTAGCATTGTTAAATTGCTTATTTTTAGCAAGTTCAATTTGACAGATTTTTATAAAGTAGCTAAGTCTATTTGAATTGTATTAATAAATAGTAATTTCTTTAAATATCTTATAAAATTAGTAAAACAATATTGAGTAAAGTAAAATTTTTAAGAAAATCTATTTCAGAATATAAAAACATTTTCAAAATAAAATTTTGAATTATAAACATTTTTTGTTGACTTTACTTCTTTTATATAGGATATAAGCTTAAAATTTGATTAGCTAGCAAAAGTTTTTGAATAGTAATTTAATTGCTATTTGGTAAAAATATAAAAACAAATAATAAAATATTGATTTTGTGTCTGATAAACTGTTCTAGTATTATCAACTTAAAAAATTTTATATGACTAATCAACATTTAGTGATCATCTAAAATTTTAAAATTTTTTAACCTTTTAGTAAAGGTTTTCAATAATTATTTGATTAAATTTGGTAAAAATTTTTTTATTTCCATCTTATAAATTTGTAGAATTAAATATTAAATTTGATTTAGTAATTGTTAAGAAATCCTAGCTAGAAGCTAAAAAAAATTATAAAATTTTAAAAAAAAACCAAATTAGTCAAATTTTTCTTTTTTTAAACTTTATACAAAGATTTCTCAATAACTACTTATTCAAATTTGATAAATTTTTTATTTTAATTCTAAAGATTTATAGAGTTAAAATAAAGAAAAAATAACAAATTTATATAGGTAGTTGTCAAAAAACATTTATTAAAAATTTAAAAAATATTTGATTGCAGCTTTTTAAAAGATAAACAAAATAATTACTCAATATTTACCTGACTAAATTAAATTAATTATTATTTTGATTATATAAGCTTATAGAATTAAAATAAAAAAATTGATCAAATTTGATTAGATAGGCATTGAGAAACTTTATTCAGAGTTCAAATATCTATAAAAAAGGCTGTAGTTAGTGTTTGAAAATAGATTAAAAATCCTAGTTAATCCGAGATTGATCCAAATTCAATCTAAATCTGTAATTTGGATTAAATTCAGGAGTGATTCATGCCAATCTGACAGTTTGTCACATATATTTGTCACAATATAAGTGATAAATTCGAATTTATCAAGTGACAAATGTGAATTTATCACTTATATTGTAGTACAAAATGTGATATATTCAAATTTATCACATAACAAATTTGAAATTATCACATAGAGTGATTATATAAAGACATGACCTAAAATTAGGCCCAATCCCACTCAATCCAGACCCAATCTGACATTTCAGAGGCTAAACCTAATCTGACGGTTTGGATCTGCACAAATCTGAATCTGATCTGTGCTGACTTTTTCGAACACGAGTTGTAGCTATTTTTTTAACTTAATAAATATTTTTCAGTACCTAGCTATCCAAATTTGACTAAATTTTTTTATTTTAATTCTGTAAACTTATAGAATTTTAATAAAAAAAATTCATCAAATTTGAATAGTTGTTTGTTAGGAAAGCTTCAGTTTAAAATATTTAAAAAAACTTAAAAAAAAGAAATATTGCAATAAATATTTTATTTTAACTTAAAATAAATTTTTCTTGATAATCAAATACCAAAATTTGATAATTTTTTTTATTTTAATTCAATTAATTTATAGAATTGAAATAAAAAAAAATTTAATTGAATTTGAATAGTTGATTGTCAAGAAATATTTATTAAAGTTAAAAAAATTTGCTATAACTTTTTTTTATAAACATCTAATTTTTAAATAAAGATTACTTGAAACCTATTTAATCAAATTTGATTAATTTATTTTTTATTTTAATTCTATTGGCTTATATAAACAAAATAAAAAAAAACATAGCTACTCTTCTTAATAATCACTTGTAGCTAATGAAAACAGAAACTTGTTAGAGAAAAGTAGAAGAGACAACTATAAATAATGGTTTTTACAGAGGTTAAGGCTTCTTTTGTCTATTTTCTGATAGACTCCTCTGTATATTCAGTATGCAAGTTAAAAGCGTTCCTATACAAGATAACTGGTGAGAAGGTAGTACCCTTGTACAGAAAATTTTAATAAAGCTCTGCTTCAGATGATAAAGTTAAAGTTTGTTGGTCTAAAAAGAACAACAAGTGAGTTTTCAACATATTTTTTACTGAAGTTTAAAGATATTTGCAAATCGAAACCCTCTGCAAAGCTCTACTCTTTGTTTTTTACAAAGTTTTAACAAAAGTAAAAAAGTTAGCATACCTCTATCAAAGGATTGACAACAACAATTGTTGCTAAAAAAGAAAAGTCACATACAGGAGTATGTGTCTACTTTGGGATTAATAATAAATGATTAGTTACCTCAAGAGGTTACGGTGTTTATACTAAGATCTACAAAAGCTGAAAAGCATAGGTTTCTTAACTTTGCCAAGGACAAACTTTAGTACAACATTCTGTTGCAGAATACTGCACTGAACCTGGTTGGCCTCTACTTAAGAATAGATATTTTATATTCCAATATAAATAATAAATAATTTGCATAGAGTTTAGACTAGATTATTTAGTAGCTTAGATAATAGAACTGATTTTCCGCTGATTACTTTTTGAAGCTTTTGGGGACAATTATTTTTTATAATCCAGCACAGGTTTAATAGTGCTATCTTTGTTTTTTTTCTTTTATTTTATTTTTCTTTTATATGTTTTTTGGTTTTATTTGTTTAAGTAGATCAAACTTAGACACCGAGGTATCACTCCCGTTTTGCTCTGCCCTTTGTTTTGTGTTTATATTTTGTAAAAAAGATGATACTGATATAGCATGTAGCACCAGCCAATGATCAAAGGATTCATATCTCTAGGAAGTTAGGGCTCAGAGAGAAATAAACAGCTACTAGACAATGTTGCACCTAGACTTTTAAGTCAAATGAGTCACTTGTTGTGGTTAAAGAAAGAATAACTATAGTTAAAAATTCTTATAATTTTTGCCTAGTTATTATCTTAATAAAAACAGTGGCAGGACATGCTAAAAAAAAAAATAAAAATAAACAAAATAAAAAAATTGATTAAATTTGATCAAGTAAGTATTAAGTTATCTTTGTTCAATTTTTGGATATCTATAAAAAAAGCTGTAGCTAAATAATTTCTTAACTTTTAATAAATGTTTCTTAAAAACTACTTATACATATTTGATATTTTTTATTTTAATACTATAAGGCTTTAAAATTAAAATAAAAAATTTTCATTGAATTTAGATAGGTAGTTGTCAAAAATTCTTGCTTAAAGTTTAGAAAAAAATAATTTGTACAATTTGTTTTTTCTAAGAGTTCTAATTTATTTTTTTTAACTTCTAGCTAAACTTTTTCAACACTACTAAACCAAATTCAATCATTTTATTTTGATTTATGAATCTATGAGATTGAAATAAAAAATTTTTACAAATTTGATTAAGTAGTTATTGAGAAATCTTTACTAGAAGGTTAAAAAATTTTAAAAATTTTGGATGTTTACTAAATTTTGATTAGTCATGTAAAAATTTTTAGATCAGTAATTCTAGAATAGTTTATATAAAAATGAATCTTTATGTTAAACAGAATTAATATATATATAGTATTCAAATTGAGATATACTTAATTTGGGTTAAAGTAACCTCTAAAAGAACTTTAAAATTAGTGTAGGCTGGGTTATGTTGATGCTGTTGGGTTTTTAATTGATTAATTTAATTTAGGTTATGTTTAATTGATCTGAGTCTAAGTAACCTCTAGAAAAACTTTAGAGTTAGTGCAGGCCAAAGTTATATTGATGCCAACTGCAGTTTTTAATTGATTAACTTGATCTGGATTTAAGTTGATCTGAGTCAAAGGACCGAGCAAAATCGCTATCCAAAAAAATTTCAAATATCACAGAACAAATATAAAGCACCAAAAATTCATGTAACTTGAACAAAAAATACAAACGAAAAAACTTTATAGACTAAAATCATAACAATAAACAATTTGTTAAACTTCAATAAATGTAATATTTGTTAGTACAGTCAACTCTTTCTATAACGAACTAAAGATTTTAGAAGAAAAAAGTTCATTATATAAAATTATTATGTTTTCTTAAGAACTATGACACTTTTTATACCAAACTATTATAAAATTTCAAAATTTTAAGTTCATTATATTCAGAGTTCATTATAGAAAGGTTCATTATACCCAAAGTCAATTGTGTTATGATTACAGTTTTTTAAGTATTTGGAATATTCCATTGCCTTTTAAAATGATTATAATTCTCACCTCCAATTTATGCAATGGCTCAAAGTTTTTATTGATACTATCGAGTTTGCTCAAATAAATAGTCAGAGTTATAATCTTCTGAAAAAGCTTTAAAAATAAAATCTAAAAGGTTTTCTGATGCAGCAATCAATATATATATTTAGAATATTGTATTTATTGAATTTTATACCTTTAAAAGAATCACTTGGTTTGTTGTGATCGCTTTTCATTTTGAAGAATCGAAGAAAAAAATCACTTAATAAATCAATTAATATTTTATAAATATTATCATCATGATCCTAATCATGATGAATTGACAATATCATGATATTCGAAACATTTTTGGATGGCGATTTTACTCCGGTTGAGTCAAAGTAACCTTCAGAAAAACTTTAGGGTTAGTGCGGGCCGAAATTATGTTGATACCAGCCAAGGTATTTTACAGCTATTTGCAAAAAGATGTGAAACAGCAATTTTTATGATGTATATATGTATGTGGATCAGGAAATCTAATAGTGACATAGAGATAATAAAAATAAACTTCTGTTTATTATAAACAAAATTTATAAACATTATTATTATTATTTTGTTATTGCATTTAATGGGCTGTTATGCTAAATACAAAATATAAACAAAGAACTTGCTTCGGATATTACTTTGTAATGAACAAAAAGTATCCTCCCAAAAATATATACAAATATTATAAAAAAATCTTAACAAATGACGTTGACCTACAAAAATGTTAACCTTAGTATACCTCTTGAAGACTTGGAGTTATGTGTGCGCAGTAATATGGGTTGAGTTGTGGTGTATATATAGTTATAATATAATATTATAATGAGAAGATAGCGATAGTTGTTGAGTTTTATACTCGAAAAGAATTATTTATTTGTACAATGTGTATTTTTATGGATTTTTAATAAAGATAAGAAAGCAAAAATATACATAAATGATAAATTAATAAAAATATTACAGTATTAAATCCGTTATAATTAATACTTACAGTATGAGCTATCTAATAATAAAACTTTTACAACATGAAGAAATTTTGCTTTTTAAATAACTATCGTATCAAAGAAATACTATAGTTCAAAGAAATACTATGGTTTTTGCTATACATCTAAGATCATTTGGGAAATTTTCAAAATAAATATTATTAAAAATAATATTTTTAACTTGATTTAGTACTCTTCATATAGCCAAAGAAACTATATCTACCAGGAAATTAGTGAGAATCTTTCACTATCACAAGTTAGATTTTTAAAAAAAAGGAAATCATGGAAATCTCGCGAATTTCTATTGATACGGTGATCTGCACCATTTCACGTCTTTTTGCAAACAGCTGTAATTGATTAGTTTGCCCTGGATCAAGTTTTATCTAAAAACCAATTTGACTTGTAAATATATCGATACATATGTATATGTATTTTATTACTTGGTGAATGCATTTATACATTAATATTATACAAAATATGTTCTAGGCAAATTTGCCCGGGCGTCAAATAGTAATGCTCTTATAAAAAATCAAATTATTAATAAAATTTCTTAATTTATTAAATAATATAATAATAGAGATTATAAATGACTTGTAATTATAAATTTTTATTTGCTATATTTAAGTTAGTTATATAATATTTAGTGCTTATATTGAGGCATAACTATATAGGAGTAATTATAGTAATCTAACTGTATTGGCAGTTTTTGTAAACTTTTGACCTAATAAAAACCTCTAGAGCATTGTAAGTTGAATCAGTTTAGCTATACTTTTTAAACAATTCTAGATTCGAGATACAAGATTTCTGCTCCGCATGAATGTATTCTGCATTAAGAATTTTGTCTAAATTGTCAGAAATATCCTTAAATAGCTTTAATTTAGTTAGTCGAGTAAGATCGTAAAGGTTTGTTTTAAGTTTTTTAAGTTTTTTTCTTGAAAATTAGTGAGAAAAATAGCAAAAAAATTTAGGTGTTGAAGGAGAAAAAAAAAAAATTGAAAAAATAGAAAATTTTTGGATCTAAGAATGCTGACTAAAGAAAAAAAAAATAACTACCGAAAAAAGAACCTCCACAATCACGCCTCACTAAAAAAAAAATTCAGAACCTTCAAAAAAAGTTAGTCGAAGAAGAAAAAAAAAGGTAAAATAAAATAAAATAAACTTCTCGAAATCATGTCTCATCAAAAGAAGAGTCCTGAACCTACGAAAGCCCTCTTGAAAACCAATATTAAATTTATAACCATCAAAAAGCCTTTTACCAGTTGACATTTTTGACATTAAAACTCCAAAGTTATAAATATTGGCAAGAATTGTTTTGCTATACTTTTTAGACAATCCTAGGTTCGAGATGCAAGATTGCTGTTATTTTGCAAAATATTGCCACTGTGAAAGCCTGCATAAATGTATCTGCATTATGAATTTCATCTAATAATCAAAATATAGTTTAATTTAGTTAGCCAGGTAGTATCAGACCTGAAAAAAAAGGCAGAAGGAAGTCAGCAAATGAAGAAGAAAAAAAACGAAAAAAGAAACTTTTTTGGATCTAAGAAAGCTGACTAAAGAAAAAAAAAACAAAAATAGCTACTGAAGAAAAAACTTCACCACAATCACACCTCACTAAAAAAAAATCCCGGACCTAGGAAATCTGGCAAAAAAAAAAGTTAGTCGAAGAAAGAAGGAAAAAAAAAAACAGTAAAATAAAATAAAATAAACTTCCTGAAATTATGTCTTATCAAAAGAAGAGTTCTGAACCTACGAAAGCCCTCTTGAAGACCAATATTAAATTTATAACTATCAAAAGGTCTTTTTCCAGTCGACATTTTTGACATTAGAACTCCAAAGTTATAAATATTGGCGAGAATCGTTTTGCTATACTTTTTAGACAATCCCAAGTTCGAGATGCAAGATTGCTGTTATTTTGCAAAATATTGCTACTGTGAAAGCCTGCATAAATGTATCTGCATTATGAATTTCATCTAAATATCAGAAATATAGTTTAATCTTGTTAGCCAGGTAAAATCACGACCTATGAGAAAAAAGCAGAAGAAAGTTAGGCAACTGAAGAAGAAAAAAACGAAAAAAGAAACTCTTTTGGATCTAAGGAAGCTGACTAAAGAAAAAAAAAAATAGCTACTGAAGAAAAAACTTCACCGCAATCACGCCTCACTAAAAAAAAAATTCCGGACCTAGGAAATCTGTCAAAAAAAAAGTTAATCGAAGAAAGGAGAAAAAAAAAACAGTAAAATAAATAAAATAACTTCCTGAAATTATGTCTCATCAAGGAAGAGTCCTGAACCTACGAAAGCCCTCTTGAAGACCAATATTAAATTTATAACCATCAAAAAGCCTTTTTCCAGTTGACATTTTTGACATTAAAACTCCCAAGTTATAAATATTGGCGAGAATCGTTTTGCTATACTTTTTGGACAATCCCAGGTTCAAGATGCAAGATTGCTGTTATTTTGCAAAATATTACCACTGTGAAAGCCTGCATAAATGTATCTGCATTATGAATTTCATCTAAATAATTAGAAATATAGTTTAATCTTGTTAGCCAGGTAAAATCATGACCTATGAGAAAAAAGCAGAAGGAGGTTAGGCAACTGAAGAAGAAAAAACGAAAAAAGAAACTCTTTTGGATCTAAGGAAGCTGACTAAAGAAAAAAAAAAATAGCTACCGAAGAAAAAACTTTACCACAATCACACCTTACTAAAAAAAAAATCCTGAACCTAGGAAATCCATCAAAAAAAAAGTTAATCGAAGAAAGGAGAAAAAAAAAACAGTAAAATAAAATAAAATAAACTTCCCGAAATTATGTCTCATCAAGGAAGAGTCCTGAATCTACGAAAGCCCTCTTGAAGACCAATATTAAATTTATAACCATCAAAAGGCCTTTTTCCAGTCGACATTTTTGACATTAAAACTCCAAAGTTATAAATATTGGTGAGAATCGTTTTAGCTATACTTTTTTTGCAATCCTAGGTTCGAGATGCAAGATTGCTGTTATTTTGCAAAATATTGCCACTGTGAAAGCCTGCATAAATGTATCTGCATTATGAATTTCATCTAATAATTAGAAATATAGTTTAATTAGTTAACCAGATAAAATTACGACCTATGAGGAAAAAGCAGAAGGAAGCTAAGCAACTGAAGAAGAAAAAAGCGAAAAAAAGAAACTTTTTTGGACCTAAGAAAGTTGACTAAAGAAAAAAAACAAAAATAGCTACTGAAGAAAAAACTTCACCGCAATCACTCACTAAAAAAAAATCCCAGACCTAGGAAATCTGTCAAAAAAAAGTTAGTCGAAGGAAGGAAAAAAAAAACTGTAAAATAAAATAAATAACTTTCCAAAATTTGTCTCATCAAAGGAAGAGTCCTGAACCTACGAAAGCCCTCATGAAGACCTTTATAATCATCAAAAGGTCTTTCTTCAGTCGACATTTTTGACATGAAAATTCCTAAGTTATAAATATTGGCAATTTTGCAAACTTTGGCTAATACTGTAAAAACCTCTGGAGTGACGTAAAATACACAATCTTTTGAATCGTTTTAGCTATATTTTTTAGACAATCCTAGATTTGAGATGCAAAATTGCTGCAAACTTAACTTGCAAAATATTGCCACTGTGAAAGTCTGCATGAATGCATCTGCGTTATGAATTTCATCTAAATTGTCAGAATATATTCTAGCTTTAATTTAGTTAGCCATATAAGATCACAAGAGTTTTTTTCGAGCTTTTTCTGAAGAAAAAATGCAGAAGTAGCTGAGGAAGAAAAAAAATGAAAAAAAAATGAAACTTTCTCTAACCTAAAAAGCTCGACTAAAAAAAAAAGGTAGTTACTGAAGAAAAAAACCTCACCACAATTATACATTACTAAAAAAAATCCTGATCTAGAAAATCCATCAAAAAAAAAAAATAAATAAATAAAAAGGTAGCTAGCTGAAGAAAAAAAAACCAGCAAAATAAAATAAAATAAGTTTCCTGAAATTATATCTCATCAAAGAAAGAGTCCCGAACCTATGAAAGCCCTGTTGCAAGACCAATATTAAATTTATAATCATCAAAAGGTCTTGTTCCAGTCAACATTTTTGACATGAAGATTTAATGTTATAAATATCTGCAGCTTTTGTAAATTTTTGACTTTATAAAACCTCTGGATCGATATAAGGCATGATGCCACAAGTACCATTTTTGAATCATTTTCGGTATACTTTTCAATTAATCCTAGATTTGAGATATGATTGCTGCTACCTTTATCTTGCATGGATTAATATCCAAATTTCTTTAAGCAGTTTTCATTTTTTCATTTAGTTTACCAGGTAGGATCACGAAAATTCTTTCTAAATAATTCTTTATTTGGTTTGTTAAATTTAAAACTCATAAATAAAAATAATGCATTTTGTTAGTGTTGCTCGTGAAAGAAAAAAACACCTCAGAAAAAAACATGCAAATAGTGATATACAGTTAAATCTATGGTTGTAAATTTTAAAGTTCCTTATGTCACAGATTAAAATAATGCGTTTCATATTGATAACGACGCGAAAAAAGAGTAAAGGGAATGAGAGATTATCGATACACAAAAGAGAAATAGAGCATTAAAAAGGTTTTACAAAAAAGGGGCATGTGTTTGTGGCGGAGGCACGTGCCGGAAAAAATTTTGTGGGTTAATTACTAGATATATTTTAAGTGGTGCAGTCACGTGATTTTTTATGATAAAAATCTGTATCAAGATCTGATTGGCCTTTGTCGAAGTTTGCATCACATAATATGTTCGAAAAATGAGTTTTGACTTTGGTAAGAGTTTCGACTTTCGGTAAAAGGTTCGAGTTTTAGTAAGACTTTCGAGTTTCGGTAAGACTTTCAAGTTTCGGTAAGACTTTCGAGTTTCGATAAGACATTCGAGTTGCGATAAGACTTTCGAGTTTTGGTAGGACTTTTGAGTTTCGGTAAGACTTTCGAGTTTTGGTAAAACTTTCAATACGACTTTAGATTTCGACATGACTTTTGGCACGCAAAAATACTTTCGGAGCCATCCTTACCCCGGCCCAACGGCCAGATCGATGGGCGGGTCGACCCTCAGCCGGCACCTTTGTGTGCCGGGCTGGTTGATAAGAGAAGTGTTAGAATCATTTCTCTTTTACAGCTGTTTTCATAAATTCTGGGACACCTGATAAAAATTTAACGAATGATTTTGGCCGATTCGATCAAGTTATTGATTTCAGTAATGATCGTTACATGTAAGATAATCTATATATATATATTGTGGAGTTTCTGTAACTTAGTATGCGTTCCGGATGCACAAGTGTAACTGAGGTGCATGAATAGCTTAAAATACAATTTATATAGAAAATGAAGATTGTGTGACTTAATTTATGCGTTCCGGATGCACAAGTGTAACAATTGTACATATCCATATGTTCCTATATATCATGTGATGTCATATGACTATGTGGTATGAAACAAGGTCACATGACTTTTGTATATTGTATTTATATATTACTTTCGCAAAATTTTAAGTTACGCAATGCAGAGTCACATGATTTGTGTAATTTAAATCTGTAAGTAGGTTATACAAAGTGCATACAAGTAGTTTACGTAAAAATAAATATTGTTATACAAAACTTATTTTGTATAATGTTACACAAGCTATTCAAACTCAGTTTCTTATAATTTATTTTAATTTTAATGAATACAAGACTAACTCGGGTATATAATATTAAAATACATAAAAAAAGTCTAATTCAGGTATATAAGATTAAACGGGCTCTAAATCAGGTATATAAGATTGAAACGGGTTCTAACTCAGGTATTAAAAATGCAAACGGGTTCTAAACTCAGGTATTTAAAATATAAATAGATTCTAAACTCTGGTATTTAATAATATAAATGGGTTCTAAACGTACATATTTAAAATGCAAAGGGGTTTTAAACTCGGGTATTAAGAATCTAAACGGGTTTTAAACTTGGATATTTAAATTACAAACAGGTTTTAAACTTGATTATTTAAGAATGCAAATAGGATCTATATTCAAATATTTAAGAATACAAACAGGTTTTAAACTTTGATATTTAAGAATATAAACGGGTTTTAAACTTGAGTATTTATATTACTAACGGGTTTTAAACTTGGGTATTTATATTACTAATGGGTTTTAAACTCGGGTATTTATATTACTAACGGGTTTTAAACTCAATTATTTATATTACTAACAGGTTTTAAACTCTGTTATAAAAATACTAACAGGTTTTAAACTTGAATAATTAAAGTTTTATCTAATTTTAAATCAGATACCTTTTATTTTAAGAAACCATTGCAAGGCAATGGGTTCAGACCTAGAACTTAGATATTCTAAACTTGCATATTTAAAAATACAAATGAGTTCTAAACTTGGGTATTTAAAAATATAAACAGGTTCTACAAATTCTAAACTTGCATATTTAAAAATGCAAACGAGTTTTAAACACAGGTATTTATAAATAAAAAAGGTTCTAAACTCAGGTATTTAAAATAGGGAATATTTTTATGACACTATAGTGCCATGGCACTAGGGTATTATAGCCAATCAGAATTTAAGATCAGGTGTAATGTATAGATCAGCTTTGT
>CAJVPZ010002664.1:0-12063 GCA_910592135.1 Racocetra fulgida | reverse complement strand
TACAGAATAAACAACGCAATTATCATTATCTTTTATACAAACAACTCAAACAACTAAACAAACAATTTCTAATGACCAACAAACCAACAAACAATCTAGCCAAACTAATACCAAGTCTAAATCAAATCCAACTTACAATTAGCTTGCAAACTATCCTATTACTGATACAATAGAGTCTAACAAAAGTTCAAACAACACTCTCTCATCAACTACTTACTTTTCTTAAAAAATATTTATATAGCTTCTATCCTGGCAAAGAAATTAAACCAGCAAGAATAAACCAACAAGGTTATATAATTAGACCTGCAATGAAAGCAAATTTTCAATACTTTATTTGCATAATAGCTGCAGAAAAACCTAAATTTCTTACAGATTTTATCTATAAAGGAAATTCAGATATACACCCTAAAGCTTTAATTCTATTTACATTTTTAGAATTATCTCTTAAAAACCTTATCCTCAAATTTACTACTATACTCTTTACCAAACTTAATTATAAAGAAATCTTTGCAGCAGCTATTTCTATTCCATCATACAAACCTGAAAACAGACTACAAGTGTGCTTTAATCTAGCATGTTTACACCTCTATTTATCAAGCAATTATCAAACTATTAATTATAATAAATTTGTCGAAGACTTTAACTTTAGACCTAAATACTTTAAAGTTACATCTAAGATTCAATCAACAGATAAAAACAAACCAATCTTCTCATTTAAAGCAGACCAAAAATTTAATATTACTATATTCTTTAATCTTCTTAAAACTAATTTTCTTGAAAAATTCAATACTCCTTCACTCAATGACTCCTTCAATAATTTGAACAAATAGTTCGAATCAGTATTTACTATATACTGCAGACAATTTTCTACAACACCTGACAAAAATGAAACATACAATTGTATTAAATCTCAAATTTGGAAAGAACTTGTTTTCAATCTCATAAAATTTCTTTCAGAAAAATTTGAATTTAGCAAACCTGAAACTACATATGAACGCAAACTTCTTTCATCTAAATTCACCAACTTTCATACTCTTACTTGTACTGATAAAAATTGTGCCTTTAGAGAAAAGAAAAAAACTTAACTATATAACAAAGAATTATTATACAAAGCAACCCTAGAACAATCATACAAAGCATATCCTAAACAAACCTCAGAAGACCAATCAACTTTTAAAATACCTTCTCTTAATACACAAATCTTTCACATAGATGGCAAATATGAAGCAACCTTTACTAAACCTATATCTACCAAAACAATAGACCAGCTAGCAATAGAAATTAAAGATCAAATTTGTAAACTCAACAACATCAAAACTAATCCCAAAAGAAAAGGTTTCTTCTTTTATTAATATCTATCAGAATACTATCGTATCGCTGCTCAAAACTATAATATTCTAAATAAAACTAAGAAAGATGCTATAGAATTTCTCACCAAAACTCCTACAGATATAGATTATTTAGCTAGAATCATTACATACTATGATCTTATTAAAGACCAAAAAACTTCTTTTAGCCTAATTATCAAATATTTTAATGAAATGTCTAAACCTAAAGCAGAAAAATATCTTTCAGAAAAATTTAAAATCAACTTCCAACTAGTTAAACTCAAGAATTCACTTTTCTTCAAACCAACTCCTTCTTTTTAATAAATGTATCTTTTACAATTAATATAGATGCAGCCACTGCTTTACTAAAAGAAACACTCATTGTATTTAGTAAAGAGAATGATATAAGTAGGCAGGTGGTTAAGCTTATTTATCTGGAGGCTTGTGTTAATGATAGTCAGACCTAATGTACAGAGCAGACTACAAGTTCTCTGGACACTGTGAGAACTGGGTATATGGCGAGCGATCTAGTAAAAGATACTAATCAGACAGGTCTATCTTCAACATCATTAGAACCCTATAATCTGTTTACCTGCTTTAATAGATTTTTAAACTACTACAAACTACCTATTATAACAATACCTACTACTATTGCTACACTTAAACTTATATTAGAACAAAAATCAAAATCTCAATTTTATATTTTCTATACACAAACAGCTACAAGAAGCATATATTTACCTTCCTCATAACTCACTTATTCTTCCTAATTATATTCAACTCAATCTTAATACTATTAAACAATATCTAAACATATCTCTCAAATCTAACTATTCAATAACTTCTTTAACATACTTACTAAATATTAAGAACAATCTTTTCCTAGATAATTAAATAGACTCTCTCCCATATTACTACTTATTCTTTTTGAAAACCACTATATAAATCAATCTCTAAATTTATCTTACTCCAAACAAACCTTACTTCACAACTTCATTATTGAGAACAAAATAAATATTTTTAGTCTTTCTGAAACTCACTTAGATATCAAAGAAGCAAAATTACTCCCACTATCTCAAAACCTCTCTAACTATACCAACCTCTGAAGTGAGATTAATAATATCAAACAAGGTGGAGTTGGTCTTCTAATATATGAAAACCTCTCTAAATTTATCAGCAAAATACAGGAATATAAAGGCTATATTCTCACTATTGACCTTTTATTACCAAGTCATCTTATCTGACTTATACAACTATATTTTCTTACTAAAAAAAACAAACTCTAAAAAAATAAATATATAAAAAAATACTTCTTTTTATTTAAAAAACTAACTACAAAGTCATCATTATGGGAGACTTCAATGCAATAGAAACCCTAAAATTGATCATCTGCCATCTCAAAAGACCCAAACTTCAGAATCCCTATTAATTAAATACCTTAAACCCAACTTTTACAATATTTTTAGAATCTTTTATGCTGACCTTCACAAATATACTTGCCATCACAAAGAACACCAAAGTGGAATTGATCAAATTTGGACAAATTTGCATATAACTACCCTAGATTATACTAATATCTTGGATACAACTCCCACAGACTCTGACCATAATATCACTCTCTTAGAAATCACTTTATCTGCTGTTTCAATATCATTTCACAAACAACCTAAAAGAAAAATAACTCTTTGAAAACATGTAACTGCTAAACAAATAGAAAAATACCAAAACCACCTTGACAAAAATCTAAAAAAGATCAAGAGACAAATTACACAAATCCAGAACCAACAAGATCTAGATGAAATTTGGAAAATAATTAACAAATCTCTCTTAAAAGCAACCAGCAAATATATACTATACAAAAAAATAAATCCTAACAAAAAAAAACAATCTACTCAAAAAATTAAATATATACATACTTTCTTCTAATACAAAACACTTATCAATATTAAAAAATCTCTCAAATTAACCAACCTTCCTAACCTTCTTTACAAATACCACCAAAAATTTCAAAGCAATACAATACTAATATCAAATCTCTTATCCAATCTACAACCATCAACTTTTCGAAATTTTTTAAAAACTGAAACCTAAAATTTAAAGATCAGAAAAATAGAAAACAAATACAACAAAAAATTTTAACCAAACTTCAAGAAAGGAACTTAAATTTTATTGAAAACTCTAAACTATTTTTTAAGAAAGTTTTAGAAAGATATAACAACAATACCAACCTAGATAGACTCCTTCTTCATAATTCTTTACTAACTAATCCTAAAAATATCAAAGAAGCTACTCAACAACATTTTCAAAACTACTTCCAACAACAACCACTTTTACCTATTCTTCCTAATTCTGATTTCTATGACTTATACAAACTACAACCTGAACTCGAGATTCATTACAATAACCTCTTTATAAAAATTTCTGATAATGAATAGTCTAAAACTATAAACCAACTACCTAATTAAAAAGCTTCAGGTTCTTCCAGTACCAACTATGAACATATCAAATTAGCCTCACAACAAAGTTAAAAAATACTCAAATCCTTTCTATCTAAATGCCTACAACTACAACTAATACCTGCAAACTAGAAAATATCAAACATTTTTTTTATTCTAAAGAAATCAACCTGGGACTATACTCTGGATCAAGTTCGTCCAATCTTATTTATAAAACCTCTCAAAAAATGCCTAACTAAAATATTTACACAAAGACTCAATCAAATAATTAACCAAAACCATCTCCTAAATAACCTTAACTTTGCTGCAAATATACATCAATTCAGATTCTACATAATACAATTAAATACTATAAACATAACCAAAAAGAGGCTTGGATACTTTTTCAGAACATGTCTAAAACCTTTGACAAAATCAATATCCAACGACTTGCACAAGTATGTAAAAGAATTGGCATGTCTCAATCAGACATAAACTTTATTACAAATCTATATCAAGATCAAAAAGCAAAAATTATAATAGTATACAGACTAACAGATCTAATCACACTCTACTCTGGTATCGAACAAGGAGAAACATACTCACCACTTCTCTGAAAAATCTATTAAGACCCTATCTTAACATATATAAATAACAAATACCAAAACTCATTCCTTAAAATTAAAGCATCATCTTCTGTTAAACAAATTCAAAATATATATCCATCTCAAATTACTATTCTATTATTAGCGTATATAGATGATACAGTATAGCACTGTGAAAACAAAGACAGTTTATAACAACTATTTAAAGATGTTGAACAACTCTACAAACTCAACAATATTCAAGTCAACCCAACAAAATCTGATCTTCTACACATTAAATCTTATCCAAAAAAATATCAAACCAAGAATTACAACTAGAAATCATTTTTAATAATAAATCTATAAAACTACGAAAACCAACCAACACTATTAGATACCTCAGTATTTATTTTAATAGCATAGGTTCCACCCAACCAACAATTGACAAAATACTAAACAAAACAAATAATTTTATTAAGCTTATACAATACAAAAAACTCTTACCTATCTAAATATCTAAACTCTTTAACACAATTTTCTCACCTTCACTAGAATATCTCTTACAAGTTACCTTACAAATCAAAAAGTTACTCAGCTTTTAAGCTCTATTACCAAACAAATCAAAAGATCACTTAAAGGTAGGGTGAAATGATCTATATTTCAATAGTAATCATGTTATTAAATTTTTTACAATAACATCAGATGATGATCATATGTTATTTATGTTGTATAACTTAGACAAATTTTGATTAACTTAGGAATAATTAATGATATATGTAAGTATATTTTTTTTGAATCTAACAAAGGTTCAAATTCTATTATTATAATTAGATAGGTTTAATATATATACTGTAAAAATTTTACAAAAAAAAATTGTATTTTTAAAAACTTTTATATATAACATGTGTTTAATTTTTGTGTAAAATTTTTTTAGCTGATATACTTATATAGAAAATAATCTATATTCACCCTATCCTTAAACTTTTACTTAATACTAACAATGATATTCTCACAAATTCACAACTTCTAAACATTTCTACTTTTCATAAACTACTTATTTATACTAGCTGCAGTATTATCGAAAAAACAATTAATTCATCTCCACTTTTAAAACAAATCTTTGAACTCCGAACCAAAGAATGGCTTCAAAAAATTTGGCAACCAACAATTACTCCTAATATAATTCTTCAACATAAACAAAAAATAAAAACTTTACTAGTCTCTCCTTTTTAATTTATATTTTAAACTACAACATCAATATCAATAATTTAATTAATAATATAAACAATTTTTTAACTCAACATAATTTATAATTTTATTCCTACAAATCCCAAACTATCAACTATTCAAGGCCTTAAAAATAATTAAGTACTTTATATTGAACAAATTCTTATATTAGATAATCAATATTTACTATCATGGAACAATATATATCTACGAACACATAAATCACCCAGAGGACCAATTCCTTCTTGGTATAAACATATTAAAAATCTAATATCTAATAATTCATTACTTTCAGTCTGGCTATCAACCCAACTAGAAAATATTAACTCATTCACTAATACACTTATATTAACTTCAATACCATCCACAATTTCTAAAAAAACAACTAGACAATCCTCTCTTCTATACCAAACTTACAAATAGGAAAAATTATTTCTATAACACAAAACAACTTCATCTTCGAAAACTATCTTATTCTACAAAAATCTCCTGGCACTATAACTCTTCAATCTTCTTCACAAACATCTACAATCTCTTTCACATCTACAACCAACTTCTTTTGCAAAAGTCAAAAAGAAAAACAAACATATAAACTCTCAATTGATTACCAAGAAATAGTATCATTATCTCAAATTTCTTTCTTATTACACCAACCCATTATCTTAGAAAATATATATATTCACATACAAAATCCAAATATTGAACTTATAACTAACTATTATTACTCTAGCATACCAAACAAAACTCATTAATATCTACCAACTAATTTAACTAGAAAATCTTTACTTTTATATAGATGCATCAATCAAAAATACTCAAACACCAAACCTTCAAACTGGCATTAGTTGGATTCTAGAAAATAATATCAGAATTAAATTCTCTGCCAATATTACAAATGCTTCTAATACTACAAGAGCTGAACTAGCATTAATTATATTTATACTTCTTTTTTTATCACAAAATCTTCATATACATATTTACTGTGATAACACCTCTACAATTCAAATTCTTAAAATCTTACCTTATTATCACTCTATACAAATCAAAACTAAAAACTGTGATTACTTACATATCATCAACAATCTTCTTCAAAAGAAAAACATATCTCTCACTATACATAAAGTTAAAGTACACTCCAAAAATGCTTTAAATCAGAATGCAGACATTTTCGCAAAAAGAGGTACAAACAGACAATCTATTGTACTTAATTTAGATTATCTTACAATATTTTCCTTCTTTTTATAGAATAATACTCCACTTACTTCACAAATCCGTAAATTTACAAAAAACTTAATTTTTATTGAAACCTTAATAAATTCCTTCAACTTAAAAATATTTGTAATATCCCTTAATTAAATATCAAAACCTTTACAACCATTATTAACTCCTGCAATTACAAACCTAACTTATTCTTACTACATATTAAAATATTACTAAACAACCTACCTACAATGTCCAACCTTCACCTTCGTTACTCTAACCTTTACTTAACTCCTAACTGTACTCAATGTAATCAATACGAAGATCCTTTACACCTGTTAAACTGCCATCAAGCACTTTTTGACCTATATCAAATACTTAACTAATATACAATTCAAATAATAACTGAACTTAAAATTGATAATACAAACCTCCTAACAATTACAAATATACTACTCAATACAAATACCTAAAATACACCTTCTCAAAACTTTCTCTTTCTCATATAAGGGACAATTTCTCTTCATATTACTGACCAATTACAATTTATTCTTATTAAAAATACTACCAACTTCTGTTTTTGTTTCTCTAATAATTTCTTTTTATAGTTTAACTTAAACATTTAGCAAATCAGAAACTAATTCCAACATAACTGGAAAATCTCAAAGAACATCATATCTAAATCTAAACGAATTAAATTCTCTTTACCAACTACTACTTCTAAAACCTCAATAACAATAATTTATAACTACAATATTGATCTATATATTCAAAAATAGCATAATCAAAACTTTTTTATTTTTTCATGTTTATTAATCTTATACTTTATCTTTTGGGCTTCCTCTTTCTCCCTCTATAACTAATAGTAGCTAGTCTTAAATTAGTTTATAAATAGAAAATTAAAAGGTGATTTGCTATACTTAGGTGATTATACAAGATATAATAGATAGTTTAAATTAATATCATCTTGATACAAATCTGTAACTAATTTTATCATATATACAGTAAATTCAAAATAAAAAAAGAAAAAAAAAAACTGTAACTCTTAATTCACAGCAAATTTCGATAATCTTATTTTCAAAATTATCTGAATAATTATACTATGCTAAGATTTCTTCATGTTGAGATTATAATGTATAATAAAATAAACAGACTAAGCTTTGTGTTGTAATTGGAAATGTTTGATATTCTGGGATTATAACTGATGATATAATAGGTTGCTATTAAGTAATTATTTTATTAATCCTTGTTCTATATACTGACTTTTAATAGGTTTAATTTTATTAGGTTCCTTAGTTTTATTTTGTCAATTGTTATGTAAGCTCATGACGTAGTTTCCATTTTTTCCAAATTTTCTGAACTGCACTGATCATACTCTTCACAAAAGAAATATCCTGGGAAATTGTGGATGTCTCTTGATTAGCTGATTCATGCAGAAGTTTCTTCTTTCTATTATATTGTCTAATCTTATCACTAACCTTTTTCTTATATATTTCATTCAAGAAAGCATCTGTTTTTTTATCTTCCAAAGATGTCTAATAATATTAGTCAATAATAGGTATATTAATAGCTGATACAATCACTTCTGATAACCTCTCTGATATTAGTTTTTCAGATAATGAAGTATTCACTAATAGTTTTGTGTTAGCTTTGCTAACCTGATCTGTAATTGAATTGAAGTTAGATGAACAGTTATTAGAAGAAAAATTCTTTTTTAGTTATTTTGTATCTGCCTCTGTTTTACTTTTGTAATTCTATCTCTAAACTCAATATTTTCAGATTCCAATTCTTCAATTCTGGTCTTAAGTTTGGTGTTCTAAACATCTTGCATCTTATTCTCTTCCACAGACTGTTTAAGAAGCCTAGCAATCCTAGTCTAAAGTTCAGTTCTCTCAGCCTTAAACTTAGCGATCTTATCACTAAAAGCAATGATCTTAGCATTTTTATCCTTAAGCTTGTTATTCTCAACTTTAAACTCAGCAAACTTCTTTCTAAGTTTAGCAATCTCAGCTAAGAGCTTGGTATTTAATTCCCTTAATGAATCATTAGATTAAGCATTTAACATGATTTTTTACAAAATAAGGATATATTCAAATAAAAAAATCATGTGTTTTTCCTTATAGCCTGTTAGCGAGAAAATTTTTTATTAATATATGTGAAAAATAAATACAAAGTTCAGGACATAGCTTGTAATACATATTATTTTTTGATGTACTTCAATAACAATAAATTCACAAAAATAGGTGTAGCGACTTAGTAAAGTTGGTAAGTTGTCGCATCCCAAGTGACAGAACAAGAGTTCAAATCCCACTAGCGACGAAATTTAAATTTTACAGAATGTGTTACGGCAGACTATGTGTAATCTGATAAATCATCAGATCTGTAGCTTTGGTCATACCAGCTTGTACTGGAAGAACGTGGAACTATAGTGTGATGCAAAAGTTACACAAAACCTGAGTGAAGCATTTGTGTAAATCCAATGACTAGGGCACACAAAATTCTGCTTAGCAAGTCTCAAGTAGAGAGATAGCACAGATCTTTGACAGTGCTATGTAAAAGATTATCACTAAAGATCTGGAAACCGGATAGGACTGAGGTGTTCGGCAAAGCACCATACCAACCAGGCTATCGCACAGGTCTGAAACTAATATATCCTACATCTATCCTACATCTATCAGGTATGATAGTGATACATGACATATAGGTTGTTCTACACAAGTCTGTGTACTGCTTACATATATTCTACATATATCCTACACATATCCTACAATTTGAATGCATATGTAGTACATGTGTAATGCATGTGTAGTGCACATATAGTACACATGTAGTATATTCTATGTCATCCTCATATATCTGCTATCTGATATATGTAGGATTTATCAAATTTCGATCTGTGTCGGTGTATTCCGAGAAAGAGGTCCGCCCTTCCAGGCTATCTGGATTAGGAGTTTGGAGACCGGTGAAATGATAGATGGTCTATAAAGTAGGTGCTGAGGTTTGGGTGAACTTTACAAGGGCAAGAGTAGATAATGATAGCAGCTTTAGCTCACAAGTACTCATTCTTGGACTTGGCATAAGTTACCAAAAGTCTAGGTTAGCTGGATTATGGATATGGAAAGCTCTAGCAACGATGCCTTGAGAATAAATTAGTCCTAAGGCTATAGTATACATTCAAAACTCTTGATTAATGAATGTAACAGAGTGTTCTAGTGATACAATGAGGCAGTATACGTTACAAAGGGTTTAAATAGGTAATCCTCTAGTTAGGTTATAGGTATGGCAGCTAGTGTAGAACCTATAGTGTATAATTATCTATACACAAACTACTTAAATAGATGCTCAAAAGGCACACATATAGCTAATTGTACTCTCTAATGTAATTGGGGTTCCGTTGTGAGCTCCCTGCTCATTATACTTGAATAAAAACTCCTATGCCAAAAAGGCTAGTTAATAAAAAAATAAATAAATAAATTTACAAAATATTTATGAAAAAATAAACTGATTATTTATGTAAAATTGAGCCACCTGGTTAGCTTTATTATATAAAAATAATTACAAGATAAAAATATATATATTCTTAGAAATTTTTATCTAATTTAAGAATTGCTTGGTGGAAAATATGTCATTAATATCATGGAGTTTGCTCTTCACATATTGGTAGAAGATTGATTTCATCTTTTATACTTATCGACATTCTGATAACTATAGCCTTTAACTTGAAACTACTCCTTAAAAATTCTTCAACAACCTAACATGTAGAAATTTGTAAAGGTATAATAATCTCGCAAATTCGATAAATCCAGTAAAAAACACCTTCAAATAAATTTAATATAGAAACAAATATATGTTCTTCTATTATTTAGATTCCTAAGATAGAAATTTTTTCTAATTCACAATATATTAATCTTGTCTCGAAAGAAGTATTCTCTCTATTTTCAAAAAAAATATTATAATATTCATCGAAACAATCCTTACAAATACGAACCAGCTTCTTCTAATCTAAAATTTCTTTATTTGGTTTTGAAAATAAGCATGAAATCTCTACTAAAACCAACTCATTTGCCTTCATATCTAATTTCAATAAAACCTGAAGATCAGATTTCTTCTCTAAATTAATAGAACTCATCTGATTTTTTTTACTTTGTGAAGATCTGCTTGTCTGTTCAGACCATGTTTATTTTAGATGCCATTTAGAGTATTTAAAAAACAGATCCAGTACTTTGGATACCACATATAGTTGGTGATAGAATTAATTTAGCAAATTAATATAGCAACAACATGTGCCTGTAATTCTGTAGTGCTGTAATGCTGCAATGCTGTAATGATATAATGCTGTAATGCTATAATATCAAAATACTATCATGCAGTAAACACATTAGGGAACTTTCAAAATTGAGTTTGTAAAATGCATCATCAATTTCAGTAACTAAAAATATATAAATTCTATTTGTTTAAGTTTTATTTATTTTTATTATATTTATATATAAATTAAGAGATAAATTTTGAATTGTTATGATTAATTACTCTTTAAATTATTTTTATAAACTCATTTAATCCCAATTTCATGAATCTTCTGATATAAACTATTAAAATACTTTCAACTATGAAATAAATTTACTAATTATATTTAGCTATAGATCTCTATCATTTTCCTAACAAACAAAATCTTAATATGAATTGACCAGAACTAACATCAACTCAAATCTAATGCAGACTAACTTGTCAGAATTTTAATATTGTCAGAAAAAAAGTGGTTGTTCGAAATATGATAGGATTCCTTTTAACTATTAAGTATGTGATGTTTGTAAAGTTGTATAGTATTCCTCAGAAAATATATTATAGTTATATAAAAAAACAAAAATTTTCTAAATATGTAAATTTATTGCTTAGCAAATTAATAATAAATATCAATATACTAATTCAGTAATATATCATTATAATCCTGAATAATCAACTCTTTCTGATGATCACTTGGTCAACAACAATCTACTGAACTAAAGTCAGCGATATAGAAAAGCAACATAGTGAACACAACAATTTTTCTGATTTTGTGTTAAGCAAACTTGTTATCAACGAAGCCTACAATACGTAAAATACTGAAGAGTGGGTGTATAAAAATATTAGGTAGATTTGTGTCTGGGTCAAGTTTTTCTTTTTTCAATAGACTTCCTAGCACATTTGGCATTCAAACTAGAAGGTTAGTTCTAGGAACAAGTAGAGCAAGAGTCTCTGGGCAGGAATATTAAGTAGATACTAAGAAACTGGACTATACAACTGTAAAACTTA
>CAJVPZ010002663.1:0-12064 GCA_910592135.1 Racocetra fulgida | reverse complement strand
TGATTGGCTAATAATCACATGTAGATCTACAAATTGATCTACAAAGCTAGCCAATCAGACGAATTTCTGCCTATGAGATTAGTGGTGCAACCAAAATTCAGCAGATCGACCAAAATTTAGGGTCGGAATAGGCCCAGAGCTAGGCCAACATCAAGAAATAATACAAGCCAACTATACTACAGCAAAATTATTATCTGGGCAGCTTTACTTAGTACGTGGGCTACCATTTTATTAGTAAAATTTTGTGTGATTTGGGGAGAAATTTATCGTTTTCAACCCTAAATTTGGTCGATCTGCTGAATTTTGGTTGCTCCACTAATGATCCACACGTGAGTATATATTTATCGTTTTTCTCGTGATATGTGTCACAATTAAAATTTCAAATTTGAATATCTATTCACAGGATCTTTAGCATTTTTTTTTTTCTTTTTAGGATTTTTACTGGGTTGATAAAATGATAATTAGTGATCAAAAATAAGAATGATCAATCGAATTATTCAAAGATAGGCTAATACTATATTCAATTTTTATGTATTGATTTAATCGATACTTCAATCATTTATTCAAAGATAAGCTAACACTAATTTAATTTTTTTATATGATACGAGTGCGTGAGAGTGAAAACCTGAAAACCGGTTTAATGATTTATTATGATCGGTTTCCAGATTTTCACTCTCACGCACTCATACCAAAAAAACCCAGATTTTGTTCATATAAAATTTATACACATACAAGTTGTAATGATACTTTATTCATTGGCATCGATTTACTTATGATCCATTCATTTCTTACGTATTTAATTTCTTTTTATTTATGTTTATTCGGACTGGAGTTAATAGTCGTTTATCGAATATTATAGCAATTTATAATCGAAGTACTTAAGATGAACTAATCATTTTTATTCGCTTTTTATTTCTTAAATTTATTTATTTTAATTATTTTTCATTTAATGTATGAAAATTTATCTATCAATTAACGTTAAGAGAGCATATAATTATTTATTTTTATTTGCTTTTTATTTTTTAAATTTATTTATTCACGAATGACCGTGCCAATTCCGGATCGACCTACTTCATTTCACGATTCACGAATGACACGTGCCAATTCCAGATCGACCTAAATTCTGTAACGACGCGGAACAAATAGACTACGTACAAAACCTGCATTTCTTCCCGAAATAATATAAAATTTTATTGCGGTTGCAAAATTTGAAGATCATTAAATAAAAAAAAAGTAATCACTGATTTCCGGTTACTGATTTCCGATTTCTTCAACATTTTTTTTGGCTTTTAGATTAGACAAAATTTGCGCATTTATTATTTTGTAAAAATTTTATTATTTTTTATAGAAATAAAAGTCGCATATTCATCATTTTTGTAATATATTTGCAGAAATAGGAGTTGCGCATTAAAATATTCAAATTTTTTCAAATGATAAATGCGCAAAAAAAAAAATGTTAAAGAAATCGAAAATCAGTAATCGGAAATCAGTGATTGCTTTTTTTTTAATGATCTTCAAATTTCACATAATTTTGTAAACCGCAATAATTTAGCAAAATGAAAATACTAATAGAATGATTTATCTTTATGTCAGAGATTGTTATCAATATGAAACTAAAAAAAAACTTCCCTAGATAGACTAGGTCTACAAAAAATTATTTGTACAGTGTTCACGCTAAACTTGTAAACTTCGCTAACACTTTATTTTCTATTTAGAAAAGATAATCATATACGTATTACACATTCTTAATTTGTTAATTTATTGATTATTGATTTGTTAGTGCTAACATTTTAGATAATCTTGAATGAAAGAATAATTTAGTCATACGGAAAAAATTTGTTGCATATTATTTTTCCGGATCTTTTTTCGACCACTGAGTATTAGGCATTTTATATATTATTGATTGCCTAGTGCAATCGTCATAAACGTGACTATACCAAAATTGGCAACAAATTTAATATGAACGTTTAAAGCGTTATTTAACTGTGTTAATGATACTGGGTTTCATAAAGGGAACCATTCTGAAATGTTCTAAATTAGACTCGAATAATTTTTGCATGTCTTATATTTTGATTAATAATAATTATTATTTTGAATCAAAAATATCATTATTTTGTTTATGATAAAGTAAATTGTTTTATAAAAAAATTGAAATTTGGGTCGAAGGGTAATGCAAAACAAAAAATTAACTTGGTGTGACATTGGAGATCAATTAAAATAATTTATTCATGCTCATAAGCTATTTACTGTAGAGGTGGAAACTCTCCCAAGCAAGTACCCTATAAGTTGGCTGCAGAGATATTAGTGTTGCTTTTCTCTAAGAACTTATTTGTACGGTACCGGACAGCAAGAAACATCCAAGGGCGCCAAATTTGATACAGGTAACACAACTTATGATTGGCTAATTTTTATGCAGATCAATCACGTGCAACATAAATGATTGGACAATAAATTTTTTGACTAAATTAAAGAATTAACAACGGGTGCTCTCAAGCATCTCTCTCAGTGTAATTAGTTAACTATAGAGATCGTCACAAGTACTACGATCAACTGAAGTAAACTTTACGGTAATTTGTCGAAAATTCATGTTGCGAAACACGGATATTAAAGTTTAGCCAATCAGTACAACTCTGATAAAAAAAAGATGGTCTTTTTGACCATCTTTTTTTTTCATCGCGATAATGAACTCGCTTGACCGAATAATTTATTTTCCACTAATTAAAAATTGAACTCAGACCTATTGATTTAGATGCTTGAGTGCACCCTTAGTATACCCTTAATAAACTGATCATGTTCTATTATTACGTTGTCACATTTACGTTACGGAACTTCGAATCCAAATACATATCGATCTGAGTAATTACTTTAAACCAGGTTAAAATGTTATTACGTCAATATATATAAATATAAAATTGGTCCGCATTCAAAATCTTGTAGATGGATTCAGATTTTACAATACTGCAATAACCAACTTAGATTAATGGATAGGAAATAGGCCTTTGTACTACCGGTAGTACATTTATTAAAGTGTTTAGAAAATTCAAAAAAAATTTTTCAAAAAAATTTTTATATACAAAAATCTGATAAATGTTCTAGTTTAATTAAAATTTATTTATTTTAATGTTTATAATAAAATTATTGAGAAAACAATTTATAAAAAATTTTTTTTAAAAAATTTTTTAGTATACAGTACTATTGGTAATATACTCATTTAGAATTTTGCTAAAGATCACTGCAGGTGATTACAGTATTACCACTCTATTATATATTTAATTAAAGAATTAAAATTTAGAGTTAGGTTAGGTAGAGTTAGAATAAGGAAGGTGAAATTATATATAAAAATTTGTATTGAAAATTTTTAATTAGTGCATGAAGATTTATTAATGTAGTAAAATATCTTGTTATTGCAAAATTTTAATTATGTATATAAAAAATTTTGTTTTTTTTTATAAAATAATCCACTTGTTACTAGTAGTAACAGTACCAGATTTTATTTAAAGCTATATTTAGGGTCAAAAATATACACATGCTAACAAAATTATTTGGGGTCTAAAACTCAAAATTAAATTTGAAGATAAAATTGTTTTTGACCTATTTTACTTAAAATATGAAATTTTTTAACATTTTTTTTGAAAAAATGAAATTATAAGAAACATAACTACTTAAATTAGATTTGCTTTTGCATATAAAAAATTCTAATTTGCTCTAATAGAGATGAAATAAGGTTTTTTTTAAAACCTATTTTGGTAAAATATATAGTCAGAAAGGGTTATAATATATAGTAAAATTATACAAGAAATATTTTTGTTACGGCACAAAGGTTGGTTTTATAGACATAATTTTTAGTTAATTTGATTTAAAATTTTTGAGGTGTTGAATTATACAATCTAATTGGCCTGGGTTTGTTATTACTAGTGACAAATAGATTTTTTTTTTTATAATCAAAAAATTATTATTATTTATATTATAATAATTATTACTTATATTATAAGTTTAATTTAAAATTTAATACAAATTATTACTATTTATAGTAAGCTATTCAAATTTAACTCAAATTTAAAAAAAAATTATTGATTAAATTATTTTAAATTTTTAATTAAAGCTATAAATCTTTATATTTAAATTTTGATTTAAAGTTTTTTTTAGGTTATAACTAATTTTTACCCATAGTAATATCACCTGCACAATATTATATAATTTATTTATTTATATTGAAAAATTGAAATACTGGTTATATATAATTTATAATTTATATATTTTCTATTTAAACAATTATGATATGTAATTTAAAATTCATATAATTTATTTCTAAATTTTCTTGCACTACTTGCTACTAATTGATGTTTGGACAATATGAAACATAATAACTAACTTGTTTATATTTCTTTTTTACCTTTTTTCAAATATTGTAATGTGTTAACTTGACTATTACTTGATATTCCTATTATATTCTGGATGTTTTGCTATATTTTTTAGCTATCTTCATTAGCTAGAACTTTACATTATACTTTTTTCAAAAGCTAACTATTGGATTTATACTTATTTGGTTATTAATCTTTATATAGAATGTGCAATAGATCTTCAATAAGCATTATTTCGTGTGCTGAATAGATCATCCTTGGCTTCTTCAATGAAATTCTTTAAGCAATTAACGAATTATTTTACTTTGTTAATCTGAATTGCAAGATTAAGAGCTTTTTATATATAACCTATACCAAGTCTGTACTTTTATTTAGGTCTTTGTAGTTGCTTAATGTTAGATGTTTGTTTAAATCTTGTCAAGTGTTGAAACAATAAGGGTTCAGACAAAGTGAGTTCTGATTTGTTTCTTGTGAAATAATATACAGGTATATTTTCTTAAGTACTTTTATATTTGCTGTTATTATATCATCTCTGAGAAATTAAGAAAATATGAAACTATACTTTAAATGAATAAGAGATTACTTGAAAAAAGTGCTGATACACTATTCCTCTGTTAATTAATATAAAGCAAGTACACAAATATGAGCTGTTATTAAAAAGGATTATATGCTGTGGTTTTGAGTTTTGTCCACTATGTCTAACTATTTTCCACACTTTTTAAACTAAATCATGAGGTATATTTTCTAGTAATAATCAAAAAAGGGATTGTGGTTGATTATAATCATCTTCTCTTGCAATATCCCTTTGATAAGAATCGTCTGTCATCTAAACTATAAGCAAGTGTTAATATATTAGAAATTGCTTTTTTTGATATACATAATATTCTCTTAGTTAACTTTTAAATCTTACTTTTAGAAATAATTCAGTTAGAGATTTTTTAAATTTGAAGATCATTTCTAAAATAGTTTATAATTCTGCATAAGCATGTGATTTGCGCTTAATAATTGTGATTGGCGCTTAGTAATCTTTTTTTAAAACAAAGTCATGACCTTTCATTGATCCGGCACTACAATAAAGGTTAAGTCTAACTATTGAAATATATATTTTTAACATATACTTTCAGAATTTGTAAGGATCTCAAAGTCTTAACAAATCAATTTTCTTAAATTAAAGCTTAAAATTATATAAGTTTATAGATTATAACTAAATGAGTTTAAAAGTAGAAGCCAAAATGCTGCCCTATATTTTTATTATTTTTGCTACAAAGTGTCTAAAAAGTGGTTTACTAAATCATATAGAAAAATATAAAACCAAGAAAAACAATAGTGGTAAAATATATCAGCTAATGCAGCAACAAAAAAACTAATAGAATTGGCTAAGTATTTTCCTAAATTTACTAATTTGTTGAATCACTTAAAAATTACTTCTTATATAAATGGCATTATAATCAGATCATTGCCAAGTCTTCTTTTATTAAACAACTAATAAATAAATCAGGTTTTTTAAATTTAAATAAGAATGAAAGAAAAAGATTAAAACACTCTAACAATAATAAAAAAAATCTTGCTAATTTTGGCATATAAGTTAAACCAACTTCTGTCAACTTTGGAGTTCAAGTATCTTTGTCAACTATTAACGTTGGAGTTCAAGTATCTTTGCTGATTGTTAACTTTGGAGTTTAAGTATCTTTGCCAATTGTTAACTTTGAAGTTTAAGTATCTTTGCTAGATCTAAAATATAAAATTCTTTTAGAATAAATTAGTAAGCTAGAAAGTGCTAATACACAATTGTTAGCTAAAAATAAAGCATTAAAAAAAAGTTATGCAAAAGATTTATTAATTAACAAGATTGCATTAAATCTATTATAAAAATTGCTAAAAAAGAATAAAATAATTTGTATGAAGATATAGAAGGTTTGGTGAAAAATTCAGGATGATTTTCTTTGAATAGTCTTTTGGAATATTCTCTTTCTAAATAGCTTACAGAATGAAATCCAGTTATTGTGAAGTTTATAGAAACTCTTACTTATAATGAAAATAAACAACAATATAAAAAAAAGCTTTTTAAATATACTATAGCTGTTAATGCTATATATGGATTAAGGTACTTGAAATATGGTTTTACAATTAATTTAACTGTTTCAACAATTAAGTATTTATTAGCAAGATCAAACTGATTGTAGATATTGATAATCATATTATTAGTTCTGGTAGCTATTCAAAATTTACTAACTAGCTAGAAAATTTGGTTATAGAATAGTCACCACTTCTCAATGATCTTCTATTTTTAGCTTTTACAATGAGCAAAAAGGCCAAAAAAATTATTTAGATCATAGATATAATATGGTTATATTCTATACTATTATGAGTTTTGTTGCTTTTAATTATAATTAAAGCAACAAAATTCAAACTATGAATCT
Organism: Racocetra fulgida; assembly: GCA_910592135.1. Classification (NCBI taxonomy): domain Eukaryota; kingdom Fungi; phylum Glomeromycota; class Glomeromycetes; order Diversisporales; family Gigasporaceae; genus Racocetra; species Racocetra fulgida. Next base: position 5,283 of record CAJVPZ010002663.1, on the reverse strand, counting down.
CTGACTATGTTTTAAACCTACCCAAAAACAATATGAAGAATTATTTTACTTAATATTGGATATGAAAAATGCAATTCATAAAGAACTTACTAACTATCTTTCAGTTATTTTAAAAGAACTTCTTTTTGAGAAAAATCAGAAAACAAATATGGTTAATGACTTAATAAACTCTCAAAGTCAGATAGAAAATATGAAAAAATGCTGTTTTTGTCAAGCCTCTAATATTGATAATAAGAAGCAGATTTGTCCTAATTGTCAAAATAAATCATCTATAATTAGTGAAATGAATCAACAACTTAATAAATAATCTAATATTAAAAATACTACTGACAAGTCTCTAATTGTTTGTCTTTATAGATTTAAAGAATTAGATATGCAAAAATTAAGTCTAAAGATTCATGAATCACAAATGTTTATTCCTAATCTGATAGGAATTAATTCTAATTTGATCACTAATGTTTGAAAAGTTCTTAAGCATATCAAAAAAGCATCTAGAGTTAAAGATAATAGGTATAAATAGATTACAATTACATGTGATAGAGTGCTATATTATCATATACTGAAAATAAAAAAGAATTTTCTTTGATTTATATTAATTTCAGATGCTCTCTATGAAGAAATGAATATGTTAAAGACATTCATTAAGTTAAATTAAGATATTAATATGAGAGATTTTGCTCATTGTTAAGGGTATCTAATTGAAATTCAACTTCAGTTCTTCAAAAAATATTCAGATCATCACAAATTGTAAAATTCAGTATATAATATATATAGACATACAATAGCATCTGAATTGATATAGCTATATATTATATATAAAGAAAATCTTTCGGACAACGATTATTTAAAATGAGTCTAAAAACAAACAAATCCTATATATAAATTAAAGTATAAACAAATCTTTCTTTATTTGCAAGTAATTATTAACTTTCATACTAGAGTTTATTTTAATAGGTCTTCATTAAGACTTGTGGCTAGAAGAACATTTGTATCTATTTGGTCTGCTCAATAGCATCCAATTTATTAATTAATCAAAATTTATAATAAAAAACAAATGTTACAATTGAAGCCTGAAGTTTTCAACTTAATCCAAAAGAGAATCGTAACCTCATAATTCAAACTTTTGAATCAATATCAAGGCCATAATGCAACACTTGAAAAAATTAATAGAGTGCTCAAATTATTAATTTCTCCAATACTTTTACAATAGCATTAGGAAATTGCAGCATATAATTATACTAAATTTTTAAAATTGCATACTAATTTTTTAAGCTAATAAGATATTTTGAAAGTGAAACCTAAGAACCTTGTACACATTCTGGTTTTACTGATGAATCAAATCATTATTGGGCTTGAATAAAAAAAACACAATTTGTAAATCCAAAAGCTAATAATCATGTTTTTCAAGATATAAATAGTGAACAAAAAATAAGTAAAGAAATGAAATGATTTAGTGAAATTGCGAATATAAAAAGAATCGAATTTATTAAAGCCAAACTAATTAACAAAATGTCATTGAAGATTTGGCATCCAATATTTATAATATATAAAGAAGCAGGTTTTTAAAAAACTGAAAGCTCTTTAACAAAATCACAACTTTTATCTATTATTAACTCTTTAATTTCTTCTTTAGATGATTCTGATTATTCATGTTTCTGAGATTTATTAAGTAAATTTCGTAATAATTTAATAAATATTTTTTGAAAGATTAAAAGTATAGTGGCTAAAAATAGTATTAATATTAATAGTAAAGAATAAAAAATAAATAGTATGCTTTTGGTTAATATTTGTAATTATAATTATATTTATAATAAAATTTAATTAATTGGTGATTCACCAGTCAACCAAAGAAGATCAGCAAATTTTTATAAGTAAATTTTACTATTGTGCTAAATGTGGAGTGCACCAATCTAAAACTTTTTTCTTACTAAGTAAATCACTCTTGAGCTTATAACAAAAGTTGTAGAGCTTATTAAAATGCATCTAATAGTAGTAAAAATATTAAAATTGGCCTAGTAGTTCTTGAGAAATATTATGCTGACATATAAATCTGTAAAAAGCTTGTAAAAATTATATACTACTAAACAAACTAGTTTCTATTCTAAATTTATTTAAATAGTATATAAAAGTAAAAAAACCAGTAACAAAAACTTCTTTGATTAAAGATGTAGAGAGGTTGGTATTTAATGATAATTTTGGAGTATTGTTTGATTAAAATTGTTGTATTCGAGACATGTACCTTAATGTAATTGTTGTTCTTTTATACTAATTTAAAAAGTAAACAATGCTAACTGTTTTGATGTATATAATGTTGATCTTTTAGAAAGAGTAAGCTAAAATATTTACTTTTTACAAAAATTTTTACAAAAATAAATAGTAGACCAATAAAAGTATATAAAATTCTTTTTGTAAAAGTTATAGTTGTATAGTTCAGTTTCTTTGCTTCTATTTGATATTCTTGTATAAAGACTTTAATGTTGGTCTCAAAATATCTTTTTGGGTTGAATGCCAAAAGTATGAAAGAGTTTACTTAAAGTTTAATCTAAAGCATAGCCTACTTGCTGTTATATATCTACTTTTTAGTGTTTTACATATTAAAGCTTTATTAGTAGCAAGTTTGTTTATATAAAACAAGAGTATTGTTGTATTTGTTTGTTGTTTTTCTATAGCTTTTTACTGTAGTTTAGTTTATTTTGTTATTAACCAAAGAATTATTAAAAAGAGTTATAAATACATTTAAATAAATTATATATTATTGTTTTATATAAGATATATTTTTAATAGTATTATTAAAATTTAATTTTTAAGCCTATTACAAATTGAAACCAATAATTTAGAATCTATCTATAATCTATAATTAATCCTTTTATTTCTAAAGTATATTCAAATAATTTAATTATTTATATATATATATATATTTTTTAATATTTTTTTTATAATTTAGCAGTTTTGCTACTTTTTATTTGAGATTAAACTAAACTAAGAAATTTATATTTCCTAATAATAGCTATACTAATCTAACTAAAAAGCAACTTACCCATATTTGTACCAGATATAACTTGTCTTAGTGGACTTAAAGCCTTTCTCTAAGCCTTTAACTTACTAGATATTATCTTTTGGTCGTAGGCTAGTGCTACACACTGTATCAAAATTAACTTTCTTTTTTACAAAATGAAATACTAATACAAATGCAAAAGATATAACAAAAAGTGAGAAAATACTATAGCATCAAGTTCTGGTCTACCTAAACCAATAAAACCAAATAAAACAAAAATGAAAAGAATGAAAAAACAAAAGAAAAGAAAATAAAGATAGCACTATTAAACTTGTACAAGATTATAAAAATTATATAATATTACAAATAAACTAGTCTGAACTCTATGCTAGTTATTTATATCTATATTCAGAATATAAAAATATTAAAAACTATCTGGTCTTGAAGTAAAGATCCAAGTTCAAAATTTCTATTGCAGTCCTAGCAAATTTTTGCAATATTTCAATCTGTGACTTTCTAGACAAAGTTAATGAGCTGTTGTCTGTTAATCCACATCAGTGAATCAGGTGCTTTTAGTATAATCACAGTAATCTCTTAAAAAAAAAGTATCTGATACTATTAATCTAAAGTATATATACATAAGGTAAAAAGTGATAATTTGGTGAAGTTAAGGTAACTAATATAAAAACTTTTTTATTTTAATATTAAAAATTTTTTTATTTTTTGTATTAAACTTTATATATGATTTAGAATTATTTTATAAAACAATTAGTAATATAATATCTTGTTTTAAAGTGATATTAAATAGATTATAAATTGTATCAAAAAGCTTAAATTTTAGAGAGGTAGGGGTAATTTGGCGAATTGGTGATATCTCATGTGATTTAGTGGTTAGAATTGAATAATTTTTATACCATTCGATTTGTCTCGATGAGATGAATCGAATAATATAAAGTTTATCCAATTCTGATCACTGGATCACAAAATATCATCAATTATATATTGCACAAAAATGATCTTTGAAGGTTATTTGACGAAGTATAAACATGACAAAGAATCAAAAATATCTTGTGACTCAGTGATCAGAACTAAGCGAGCTTAGTACCATTTGATTCGTCTCATTGAGACGAATTGAATAGTATAAAAATATTCAATTCTGATTATTAAATAATGAGATATCAAAATTCGCCAAATTACCTCTCTTCGCCAAATTACTCCTTTCTATCTTATATATATATTTCTTTTTGTAGCAGCAATCATTGTTGTTGATCTTTGATAGAGTACATTGTATTTCTCACTTTTTAGTGAAATTTTATAAAGGCCAAGGGTTGGATATAGAAAAGGGTTTTGGTTTGCAAATAGCCTCAAACTTCAGTAAAGAAAGTATTAAAACTCATTTGTTGTTCTCTTAGACCAACTAACTTTAACTTTGTTAGCAGAAGCAGTGCTTCTATTAAAATTTTCTGCACAAGAGCACTATCTTCTTGCTAGTTATCTTGTATAAGAATGCTTTTAACTTGCATGTTAAATATATAAAGGAGTTCAGGAGAAATATAAAAGTCTTTGATCTTTATAAAAACTGTTATTCATAGTTGTCTTTTCTATTTTTTTCTAACAAGTTTCTGTTTTTCACTAGCTATAAGTTTGGTACAAGTGATTGTTAAAGAGAGATTTTTATATATTTTTTTAATATTAAAATGACTTTTTGATCATATTCCTTTTATTTGATTATAGTTTTAACTTTTACAGTATAGTATATACTATACTATATATATATTTAGAGAATACAATTAGCTATATATACAACTTTTAATTGTCTATTTAAGTAGTTCACTTATTACTAAATCCTATACTAGCTACTATATCTATAATTTAATTAAGAGTAGAGTGTACAAATTTTCAATTTCATATAAAATAGATTATATATCAATTTTTTGTATATGATATCATATGATTTATATATAAATATCATATGATTCAACTAATCAAAACTAGCAATTTTTGTGTAATTTCAGAAAAACTTATAGCGACCCCAAAAACTTTGATTATATATAAAGTTCATTTTTTTTAAAACAATATATATTCCACAACTTCACTATTATAAACAAACTAGTTGGGTGTGGTGACTTAGTGTAGTTGGTAAGTTGTCGCACTCCCAAGCGGCAGGACAAGAGTTTGAATCCCACCGACGACGAAATTTGAATTTGCAGAAATGCGTTACGATAAAACTGTATGACATGTCGATCGGGTCAGCACCTGTAACCTTGGTCTCACCAACTCGTATTGGG
>CAJVPZ010002662.1:0-12067 GCA_910592135.1 Racocetra fulgida | reverse complement strand
ATCCTCTGTTTCAATCAGTAAATTAACTAGCTCTCCTGAAATTACTTCGCTATCTTCAGACTCAGTCCGAATATAGCGAAGTAATTTCAGGAGAGCTAGTTAATTTACTGATTGAAACAGAGATATTTCAATCATCTGAAAATTCTTCCTCAATAGTCATATTAACTAGCCGATAACTTAATAAAAATTATGATATATTAACAGGGTCATTTAACAGCAGTAATAGAAGGATTGAACCTGAACTGCTTAAAATTATGCAATATTGCACTCTATTGGATGAGCTATCGTCACATGCCAAAGGCCATTTACAAGCTTATTTACAGTTCATTAAGCAAAAAACAATGAACGGCAGTCTTGTCATTTATGATAGAAATGACTGCCGGGAGTTTCTCTCAATGTCTGTAAATGTTGAAGAAAAATCTGACACAGGCTCCGAACCATTTCCGGGTGAATTATTAGGACCAATGAAGGAACGTCAAAAACTTTTGAAAAAATTATCAGCATTGCTAAAGAAGTATTATAATAATGCATATAATTATAACTTCGTTTCTTTAACTAAAATTAATATAGGTAATTTGGAAGCTATACTGGTATTACCTACTGTAACTATTCATGGAAGGATAAAGATTGGTGATGAAGTTTTTGGGTCTACTTACTCGAAGGGACATAAAAAGTCGGCCAAAATACTCGCTAAGTTCATATTAGAAGACAATTCAACTGATATATATCCGGGCATTGTATAGTATTATTTTAAACACAAAATACAACTACAGAAAGGTCCAAAGAAGCATGTACTAGCATTTGTCAGATGGTACCGTGCTGTTAATGACTGAAAAACAAGATTTCATTGTCAAATTGATGACATTTGTAACGTTGAATTATGGAATAAAGATTTCTATAGTTTAAGTAGGGATTGCATAATTTCAGTACACAATATTTTAGGTTGGTTTATTTCGGGGACAGTTAAAGTCAAAAAAAAATCTCTGAGAGAATATATGTTAGTTATCCCTGTTAATAGAAAATTTCATATATAAAATTATAAAAAATATGATACCTTTTCCAATATTGTTTCATAGCAATTAAATTTATTGATGTTTATAAGTACAATATCAAGCAACTTTCGAATTAACGATAGAACTATCGGTAGTATTGATACCTTACCAATATTGTTTAATTGCAATTAAATTTATTGATGCTTATAAGTACAATACCAGGCAACTTTCGAATCACTGATATAACTATCAGTATCCACTGATTTATTTCTGATTAATTTCTCTTACCTATAGCGTCATTTTGTTATATTTTGATCTTCCAATATAAATATTGTATCTTGCTATATTTGCACAATTTATCTTTACTAATATTGAATCCATATCGGGATCCCGATATGGATCCGATATTTCCATGGCTATACATATCCCAATATGTCTTCATTTGACCTGTGGAAGGTGATATGTAAATTGGTACAAATAATCCCAGCTAATAGGATGTTGGGGGTAAATTAATAAAATCATGATTTAAATGTAAGCATTATATGATTTGACCAATCAGAATTAGCAATTTCTGTATAACTCCAAAAAAACATATAGCAACCCCAGAAACTTTGATTATATATAAAGATTATTTTTTTTAAAGCAATATACAGTCGACTCTCTCTAAATACATCTCATTGAAACCAGACTTTTAGCAACATGCATTAAGAGAACAATTAAGAAAATGCATTTATAGGGATCAAATATATATGTGGGCCCAGAATTTAAACCTGCATTTAGAGAGAACATGCATTTAAAGAACATGCATTTAGAGGGAGTTGACTGTATATCCTGCAACTATGTAGTAACTTAGTGAAGTTAGTAAGTTGTTGTATCCCCAAGTGGCAGGACAAGAGTTTGAACCCACTAGTGATGAAATTCAAATTAATGGAATGTGTTACAACAGACTGTATAACATATCAATCAGATCAGCACTATATATAGGATTATCATCTAAGAAACTGGACACCAGAAGTAAACTGAACGAGAACTGAGTGTTTGGCAAAAGCATTACACCAACTAGGCTACTGGATGATCAGAGAAAAAAGATTTATTCAGAATACTAGAGATGCTTACTGGTTCCTTCTGAGACATTTAGATTGTTAGTTTGGGATACTAATAGTTGGCATTGAAGTACTGTTAATAGTCTATAAAGTGGGTGCTAAAGTTTAGATAAACTTTGCAAAGGCAGAGAGTAAGTGATAGTAGCAGAGGTAAAATATCACAAGTACTTGGCTGCAGCCTAGGCATAAGTTACCAAAAATTTAGATAATATATGTATGAGATATAGACTGCTCTAGTAGATTTATTTTAAAGATAAAATAGTTCTAAGAGGCCTTAGCGGCAGTTCTTCTTTAGAGAAAATATTTAAAAGCGCTAAGTTGATTAGAGAGTTTAATTGAATAATCCAAATAATAGTGGATTATAGATACAGCATCTAATGTAAAACCTAGTCATAGACAGACTACTTAAATTAGGTGCTCAAAAGGCATAGATATAGCTAGAATATATTCTCATTAATGTAACAAAGTCAGAGATAGGCTATGTAGTTGTCCTGGCATTCGCAGCCAAAGTTAATAAAACATATCAGACTCTAAAGTGGTTATTCTAACATTAAAAATATATATGTCCTGTAATTTTACTATTATAAACAAACTAATTTAAACTATATATTATATAAATTTGATAAAAATTAAATAAAATATTAAAAAGTTTAATTAGAAGCATTTTTTTATTTATCATATAAAAATTTAATATATTATACAGATTATATCTACATATATCCTACCCTTAAAGTTAGGTTAACTTAACTGTAAATTGAGGAAAATAAGATTTATTAATATTTTTTATATCTGATTTTATGTAGCTGGCTTGGCTGGATTAAATGTAGTATAGCTTACCTCTTTTAAAAAACATATTAAAATTAGTTATTTTATAGTTATACTAGTTAAATATAAGAAATTCGACCACTAAATGAAATGGCCGAATTGACCTGAATTCGACCGTTGAATATTTGGCTGATATTATACTGAATGATAGAGTAAATCGACAGACAAATGCTAATAAAAAATTAGCAACCTAATTCAGGTCGAAAATTTTAATTGACAACTGATTTATATAATAAAATCGACCTGTAATCGATGACCGAATACTTATAAAATTTGGAATAAAATTAGTATAAATTCGATGACCAAATTCAGGTCGATTCGGCCATATTACAATAAATCGACTTATAATCAACAACCAAATACTTAAAAATTCAGAATAAAATTAATATAAATTCAATAGCCAAATTCAGGTCGATTCGGCCATTTTATTTGTTAGTTAATTAATTACAATAAATCAACTTATAATCGACTACCAAATACTAATAATCAACAACTGCTTACTAATAATATTTGGTATTAATTCGATAGCTGAATTCAAGTCGAATGGCTATTTCAATCAATTGTTAATTAATAATTGACAATTAATTACTAATAACATTTGTACAAATCGAATTCTGAATAATTTTAATATATTATAAATTTATTAAAACAAATTAGATAAAAATTTAAGAAAAAAGAAAAAAACTAAAAGTAAAAAAAAACAAAAAAAAACAAAAAGAAGCAAATAAAATTTGAAAAAAAAACAAAAAAAAAAAAAAGAAAAAAAAAATTAAACCTTTCATTTCCTTTATAGTATCAGAAGCTGGTTTTTTACTATGACTTTTGGTACTCCTCCCTTCATCATCATCACCCTTCTATTTACCATCATCATTAGAATTCTCATCCTCATCTAACTCATCCTCTTCATCCTCTTCATCCTCTTTTTCCTCTTCCTCTTCTTCCTCCTCATCATCATTATTATCATCACCATATTCATCTCTTACTGCCCAATCAGGCAGATTATCTGGTTGAGGAGCCATCAACATATATGAGCTTCGGCGGTGATGTTTGGAATTAAATTGCACAGCTGTATTAAAGACACTATGCAACAAATTGGTTAACTATTAAAATAAAAAGAAAAAATCAACATGCAAATAACAAATTAATTAAATTAGTATTCCTCTTATCACCATTCGACTGATGTTCAGTATGTCAAATGATATGCTATGTATATCATTTGACATACTGAACATCAGTTGAATGGTGGTTGAATTTTTGCTAGTGTAACAAAAAAAAAAAGTTTTATATCTTTTTTGACCTTCAAGCCAAGCCATGGATGTTAATATACAGATGACCTCTTTTATTCATTTCTTTACCAGGGTCTGACATCTCAGGTAAATGGATGTCATTATTGGCTAAAACTTTAGTAAATTTGTCCATATCATAGTCGAAAAGTTGATTGTCCTTTTTTGAATAAAGGTACTTAAACACTGAAGCTCGCCGAAATATTTTCTGTAAAATTAAATCAAAATATTAAAAACTAAAATTTTGTAAATTATGAATTAAAATCGACCTAAATTTAGTTGGTCGATTTTTTATAACTTAAAATCGACCTAACTGAATTTAGGTTGATTTTAAGTCATAATTTATAATATATATATATAACTCATACATTATCTCTTTAGTAGTTTTCATAGATCTATTTATTGAAATGTATGCTTCGGGTTGGATCCCGACGTATACTCAGATATTATAAGTGATTTGAGATGCTGTCTCAACATATTGGCCAACTCAGTCAGATTAGTGCCATATTTTTCACCCAAAAGCTCAACTAATATAGAGATCATATTTTGGCTTAGTCGATCTTTTTGTTTATTCTACTTTAACTCATAATTAAGCTCAAAATCTCCACCTCTTTCATTGAGAATAAGAAAGAGTTCGGTCTATTAATAATAAATTAATTTTGATTTAAAAAAAATAAATATAAATATATATTAAATATAATTAGTACAGTCAGACCTCATTATAGTCACTCTTGATATAGTCACAACCTTATTATAGTCACACTATTTCTTAATCCTAAACATTATAAAATATATAAATTTGACCTTAATATAGTCACACTTTTTTATAATCACCAAATATTTGTTTCCTAACCTGGTGATTATATCGAGGTCTGACTGTATTTGTAATTTTTTTTATTATTTTCATATATATTTTTTCATAGAGTGTATGTACTATTCGATATTAAGTAGAAATAGCACATATGTATGTGCTATTTATACTTAATATTGAATAGCACATATGTATGTGCTATATGATATTAAGTAGAAAATAGCACATACGTATGTGCTATTCAATATTAAGTATAAATAGCACATACATATATGCTATATGATATTAAGTATAAATGCATATACTAAGGTGCTATTTCTACTTAATACTAAATAGCACATACATATGTGCTATTTCTATTTAATACTGAATAGCACATATATATGTGATATTTAATATTAAGTAAAATTTTTACAACTTAGATCACAATGAATATCTTCAAATTCGATGAAGTTTTTTTAATTTAAATTCTATGAATCATAGAATTCAAATAAAAAAAAACAATCGAATTTGATTAAGAATTTGTCAAAATATATTCGCTCAAAATTCACATTAATGTTCATTTTAACACATTTACATATAATCTTTTATTTATTTTACTTTTTATTATTGCTAATTTTTTTTAAGTTAATAAATTATTATAGAATATTTTTACTTAAATTATTACAAGATTAATTAAAGACAATGAAAAAAGCACCGAAAAAGCAACAAAAAATGCACCAAAAAATAATTAAAAAAGCCACAAAAGCATTAAAAAACTGATGAAAGAAACACTGAAAAAGCGAACCAAAAAAGCAAACCGAAAAATGATGAAAGAAGCACCAAAAGAAATAATGAAAGAAGCACCAAAGAAACAACAAAAAAAGCACTGAAAGAAATGCTGAAGCACTAAAAGAATGAAGAAAGAAGCACTAAAGAAAACGACGAAGCACCAAAAGAAATGACAAAGAGCACTGAAAGAAACAACGAAAGAAACACCAAAAGAAATGACGAAAGAAGCACCAAAAAAAACAATGAAAAAACACCGAAAGAAACACAAAGCACCAAAAAAATGATGAAAGAGCACCGAAAGAAATGACGAAAGAAGCACTGAAAGAAATAATGAAAGAAGCACCAAAGGAAACGATAAAGCACCAAAAGAAATGACGAAAGAAACACCGAAAAAAAATGATGAAAGAGGCACCAAAAGAAACAACAAAGCACTAAAAGAAACGACGAAGCACCCAAGTGAAATGACAAAAGTAGTACTAAAAGAAATGAAGAAAGAAGCACCAAAAGAAACAACAATAGAAGCACCGAAAGATATGACAAAGAAGCACCGAAAAAGCTATAAAAGAAGTACCAAAAATCGATGAAAGAGGAACTGAAAATTGACAAAAGAAGCACTGAAAAAAACTTCTGAAAAACAACGAAAGAAACACCGAAAAAAGTGATGATAGAAGCACTAAAAAATGATGAAAGAAACACTGAAAAAAGTGATGAAAGAAACACTGAAAAAAAGCAACAAAAAAACACCAAAAAAGTGACGAAAGAAACACCAAAAAAGCAACAAAAAAGGGAAAGAAGCACTGAGAGAAGCACCAAAAAAGCAGCATGCTGAAAAAATTGGTTTGTTTATTTGTTTATCTTAATCATGATTGGCTGCTTAGAATATTCTAGATTGCAGATCAGTGAAAATCTGTCAGTGCCACGGGGTAGATCGGCAGATGGCATAGCTAAATTTTTTTAGTAATTTTGCCACTGTGTCTCAAAATATTATGTGTCTAAATTGTTTTTGGTTGCCGAAATTATTATTGATTGCCAAAATTATAGTGGCTGCCTATATTATTATCGACCACTGATATTATTATAGACTATCGATATTATTATACGCTGTTGATATTATTGTATTTAAAAGGCTTTAATCTTATTAAAATTTATTATTTTATTTATTCGTATTCACTTTATTGTTACATTTTACCAAAAACTTTTTTAATATTAACATTAAAAGATTGTTTTCAAGAGTATCATCTATTATAAATTAAGCACCCTTTTGCCATATAAAAAATGTTGGTCTGTGTTTATTATTCCATGTTTTTTTCATGAATATTTCATTTTCATGGAATTTATAACCTTACATAATGAAAATTTTCATCTCCCTAACACAAATATCTGTAAATATATCATTTTCATGGAATTTTTATAGAGGCCATGGAGAAATAATGGAAAAATTCAGATAAATTTTTTTTATTGAGTTGTTGTAAAAATTATATTCCTCAAAAGTTAATAAAAACTAATATCTAGAATAATTGAACAATTTTTAAATAAAGTTATTACTTAATATATACTGTAACTTAAGTCTCAAATAATTTTTTATAACCTACAAGTAACTGAATTTGATATTGAATATTCTCTAATAATTATTTCTTCTGAGATTTGAACAATAAATATTATATGATTTTTCTAAAATAATTGATCAAATTTAATTCATTCTTAGCATTCTTAAGAAATAAAGTTATTACCTGATATGTATATATTGTAAAAAACATATCAAATATTGTGATTATTATATAGCTAATATTAAAATAAACTTAACTATATTAATTACACGGTTTCTCAATCAGAATTTGAGCAAGTTATGGAAAAAATTACATAAATATGGTTGAGTTTGATGATGCTATGTATATTTACTAGGTTAAATACTGAAAGTCAAAATCCTAGTGTTCCTATCCATTATCTATTCATCCATTTATTCATTAGATATTCATAATCTATTATCTGAAGTATTCTATCCAAATTTGTCAGATATTCATTTATTATTGATCTTGGTGAAAAAATCGGCTAAAAGCAAATTATCGGCTTAGTCAGTTGATTTTTTTAAAATCGCTAATCGATTTTATTAGTAGGATTATAGCATTCGAATTGAGTCTAAAATATGAGGGTTGAGGCCAAAAAATTTTCAGTAAAGTCTGAATTAAATGATGTAATTTTACAGCTGTTTTCATAATTCCTGGAATACCCGCTGGCTGATCCGGTTAATTTATTATTTCCGTACAAATGTAGCAATTTTTATTGAATCTATTTTTATTATGCCAAAATAGTAAATTAACTAGATTGACCAAAAATCATTAGGCTAATTTTTTTACAGGTGTCTTAGAAATTATGAAACAGCTGTAAAGTTAGCTAAACTAGCTAAGCTAGTAGATTTATCAGCTTTGTCATAGCCAAAAAATTTTGATCGCCAAAAATCACTATAATTATTTGACAGCTGTTTTCACATATTCGGTTATAATTTAAGATCAGGTGACTAGTTTAAAATCTCTATAAAAAATTTTTTTTAAAATTATTCAGAATGGTGTTGATTTTTCGAACAGGGGTTTATTCTTATGCTGTTTTTATTATAGGACATTAAAATAGAGAATGCTTAATTAAATGCTTATCGTACAAAAAATGTATAACATCCAATAACCATCCTGTAAATATTGTAATGAATTAAAATTTTATTTTTTATATTATTATAAATAATTCCTTTATTTTCTCAGTAAAATACTGCATGTACATAGTTTATTAATAATTCCCCATCCATTTTGGTAACAATGTCCAATTTTAGTATATCTATTAATTTCTTTTGATTATTTCATAACTTATATTGAAATGGTAATGATGAGTGGCTTAGTAATATGGAAATCAGATAAATTATATAAACACTGAAAAAAATCACATATATGTGATTATACAAAGACTGTGCCTTGAGATCTTTTAGTGTGTACTTTATTTTTATGGTGTATATATCGTGCGTCAGATTCGGAGAGGTGTAGTTTTAAATTGAGTTTTGTTAGATCAGAATTTAAATCCAAGATGTGTCAAACTAGTTCATCATTTATGTGTCAAACTCAAATATGCATAACAAATATAATATGTAATATTATATAATAAAATTTTTTTGTTTTGCCTTTTTTCTTGCAATAAATACATATTCATACTGAATTAAATTACTATGGAGTATTCATCTATTTCATGGCAAACCTTCAATGACTTGGTTAAAAGATATATTAAAAATTTAGCACCAAATAAGAAAGAAAAGGCACTGATAGATTAAGAAAAACTACAAAAAATTAAGAAAGATCTTCTTGATCCTACAAATACTATACTTTATACTTCAACTTTTCGTTATTGGGCTAAAAATAAGTTTAAATTACAAAAGATCAGTGATTCTTATATTGTACTCCATATTTGAAAACAAAATAAAAAAAAACAATAAAAAAATCATCATTGAACTTTCTGTATTAGTTATAGAAAATATGTATAATGAATTTTGCAAAATATATATCGTAGCAAATAGAAATATTGTTGACAAGATCTTATAAAAAGTTTGTAACACAATATAGTATTAGCACAACAAGGTTAATAAGAGTTCAATCATTAGCCGGGATCCCATTTATTGAATGTTATGATTACAAGTAAATTTATTATTATTAATTTATTTTTATTAATATTAATGTCATGGTGACGACCAACACCCCTTGTATCGGTATTGCTAGGGTTAGGTATGATCACGGGTTACCCGATCGTAACTGGGTAACGATAATGGCGTGATTCAGATTTGCATAAGTGGAGTGATTCGAATTTCGCATAATGCATGAATTAATTAAAAGTCTAATCTAGTGATAGTCTAATGCGTGTAACCCAGATAAACATATATCCGAAGATAATCTTTGTATTTAAATATAGCGATCTTGATAATAAAGAAGAGGATTTGGCTTTCGAATAAGTTTTAGCTTAGTGAAAAATGTTCTAAAGGAAAAACTGTGTGGTCAACATCGTAGTATATTGGTGGTAGTACCTGGAACGATACTCCAGACTGCGTGGGAAGCCAAGCGAGGAAAATTCAAGGTTAAAGAAACAAAGACCCCGTATAACTGCAATTGGCTACGACAATTAATTCATTTATAATTATCATTGTAATAAATTTTTATTTAAAATAGATTGACTTAGTCGACATGACTTTTAAACATGACAATCAATTTAAATATATTGCTCATATACATGATCATTTTACAAGATACTTCTGGGCCCATGCATTTACTTCAAAGCAAGCAGTAAAAGTGACAATTTTTCTGTTTGAGATTTTTACCACCTTTGAACCACCACTGATCCTTCAATCAGATAATGAGAAAGAATTTGTTTCTACAATAATTATTGAATTAATTTATTTATGATCCATGATTCAAATCATTAATGGTAGATCAAGACATCCTGCTAGTCAAGACTTGGTGGAGCGAGCAAATAAAATACTTGAAGTAAAACTAGAAAAATGGATGGAGGATAATAACCATCAAGATTGGTCATTCAGATTGAGATTTGTGATTTATTCAATAAATATTTCAATTTGTAGAGTGCATAATAAAAACCATATGAGCTTGTATTTGGTGATATTTCATATATAATTCTATAGCACTTGATCACTTATTTGAAACAAGTATTCTTTTTGAAAATTAATATTTAGACCAATTTGGGTTAAAAAATATTCAAGAACTGATTACTGATTTAGATGATTTATTTGATAATACTAATACTGATATTATATCTTTAATGAAAGACAATTCTTTAAGTAGATCAACAATTTTAAATCAAGATTTGGATCCAGATAATGAAAACCAAGAAACAGTAAATTATAATAATTCAGATCCAGATAAAGAAAGTCAAGAAACAGTAAGTTGTAATAATACAAAGTTACTAACATCCTACTTATTTGTTTATATGTGATCTATGATTAATAGAAATCAAACAGATTTATTAAAAAAATTTGCTTGATTTTATTAATCGTAGACCACATGAACAAATATTATACATATTGAATTTAATTTGTAACTTTTTTTTTGTATATAGTCATTACCATTACAAGATATATCTAATCAATCGTTAACAGGACATCAAGTATTACGAGACTTTGCTTGCCAAAATTTAGAAAATTATACAGCCAAAATGATATCTGCAATGATTGCAAGATCAAAGTTAGATTAGAATATGAAATTGGAGGTATATTAAATTCTTATCTCTAAAATTGATCAATTTGGTACAGATCGACCAATTCTTCTATGTAAAGTCTTAGAAAAGTTAAATTATAATGATACATTTAAATATCGCCTTGGGTGCAAAGATAGAATATTGAATAACTTTATTATGCTGGTGAGATGGAACCATTCAGTGTAAAAGAATATACGGAATTGGATAATATTCCTATATCTGTCAGAGAAGCAGTACGAAGTCAAAATACTGGCATGCTTATGGGAATGATGTGCAAGCGCAAAGGCAACTGTAATATGAATAAATGTCGTTGCAAAAAAATCTAATGTTGGGTGTGGAAGTAAATGCCACGGTGGAAAGCTGTGCAATAATAAAAATCATGTTGAATATATGTAGTGAATATATGTATTGAATAATTTGTATGATTATTTGAATTATCTGCTATTTTCTGCTTTATCGCTATGTATAAATTATTATTTTAGTTGGAAATTTTAATTTTACGCATCTCAAACTTAAATGTCGATTTGACGCAACTCGGTTTTAAACCTACGCCTATTCTAATTTGACGCACAACATATACACCCAAATTTCCACGTCTACGTTATATTTTCAGTGTAAACACCACAATTGCGGTGTTTACATTCCTAAAAATTAAAATGTATTTAAAGACCTACAATTCCAAGCAGTAGAAATGAGAATTTGACAGTTATATTTTTATGATTAATAAAGAATAACTTTTGGATAACTTTCCATTACCACAAAATAATAAAATATATACTTATCTGAATATTCCCTTGCATATTTCTTTGAGTTCGACTAGTAACTTTAATAAACCCTCTCGAGACTCAATTCGACGGACTGAATTGATTTGTAACTTCGACTAGGCTTATTAAGACTCGGGTTCTAAAACTATTGTGGAATCAGATATTGCCTTTCACGTTCGTGACTTGCGAGAATTGTGGTAGAGAACGAGACTTACGATTGGTTATTCGACCTTGTTAATCACTCCCGTGAACTTAAAAGTTATCCCTGTATCACTTGATCATC
>CAJVPZ010002661.1:0-12068 GCA_910592135.1 Racocetra fulgida | reverse complement strand
AATAATAATAAAATAAATAATAAGATACAATATCGGAATAATAACTAATAAAATAATAAACTGTTCTATAACAGTATAATAGCAAATTACGAATAATGTTATTATTCAATTTCTTGATACTAGCAAACCAATCGACCTCAATTTGAAGATTTTTTTCAATAATCAGCCAAAATGTATTGTTTCATTTTCAATAATAAAATATGTAATTAATATAATTACCTAGCCATTTATTAAATTGCAAAAGTACACTGATTATAATTTAAAAAGTACACTGATTATTATAATTTACTAATTACAATTTAAAAAATATACTAATTATAATTTACTAATTACAATTTAAAAAATACGTTAATTACTGTTTAAAAGTATTCACACGGGTCTATATGAAAATCAAGTGAATTTAAAAATTACATAATTTTCATATAGACCTGTACAATAAGTAAATGAAAAAAGCATAGGTTGTTACATAAGACCTGTACGATAATAACCTATTATCTTTTATTTACTTTTTTTTTGATATTAAGATGACCTCTTGGTGACTTTCTTTTTTATTCAATTATTGTTAACTTTTACAATATAATATACACTATACTGTATAAATATTTGGAGAATACAACTAGCTATATATACAACTTTTGGTTATCTATTTAAGTAGTTCACATATTAGTATTATACTGTAAGAACTACACTAAATGTTATACTTATAATCTGACTGTAACCTGCTTCTAGTCTTTACAATTGAGTTCTTTTTCTCTAATTACTCCTCTAACAACCTAGTATAATGTCTTGCCAAACACCTTATCTTTATTTAGTTTATTAAAATCTATGTCTAGATCCTTTAGACAATCTTTTATATAGTATTGTTAAAGATCTGTATTACCTTTGTACTTGAAATTTGCCAAGCAGGCTTCTGTATGCCCTAAGCTTCTGAATTTATATAGCTGTTTACTCAGATTTTATATAACTTTTGCATCATACTATTATTCTACAGCCTCCCAATACAAATTAATATTAATAATTTTATTAAATAATAGTAATGACAGGCTAAATAATTAGCTTGTATAAATATTACTATAATTTGTAATAATACAAATAAAAAATAAAATTATATAGTAAGAATAAAAGCCCAAATTAATTTATCTGCAACCTAAACCTATTAGAGTAGTCATAAGCTTACCTAGATTATAATAGTAAAAATATAGTTAAATGATGTGTTATATTTGGCCCAATAAATGGACCAACTATTATATTTTTATATAGCTTAACCAACTGGTGGATAGATATTGGGGTAGGTATGCAATTAATTAGGTTCTTCACATATATATAACTTAAAAAGTTAGATTGTTGTTCAGAATTTGACAATTCAGATTAAGATATTAGACTTGAATTGTTAGAATATGGATAATTAAGTTTGTTTAATTTTCTTCAATAAAAAAAGTTAGAACAATAGAGTTTTTATAATTGTTTATATCCTTTAGATTGTAGTAGAATATAAGCAAATTTGTCTATGTTTTTATACTTTTTTAGCTTTGATTTACTTTTTTAAAAAATCAAACTAATTAAATAAACTTTGTACAATTATATTTAAAAATAAAAATTGCTTTTTTGCAGTATTTATTTTTAGATTATAAGAAAAAAATTTTAAATTATTTATAAACTAAAAATATATAATTTTAAAAAGAAAAATTTTTTAGTTTATCTATAATAAACTTTTTAAATATTAATTTTAGAATTATAGTTTCTAACAAAACAATCCTATAATCATTTATTCAGTACAACTTTTTCCAACAATCACTTGAACCAAGACTAGACCAAAACAGTTTGAAGATTCAAGGTCTTAAGAAGTTTGAAGATACCTGAGGTTCTTTATTAGTACTGTTGTCAATGAAGACTTATATGTGAAACACTGAGGAGCAGGACATATATAGTTGGTTTGTGCTTTAGGTCAAGCTTTACTTCTGAGTGGACTCCTTCGCATGTTTGGCATCCAAGCCAAAAGTATTATTTTGGTAACAGTAGTGGTGAAAAACTCCTGACTCAAGTGTCTGAAGCTTTTTAGTTCTATGATGAACAACTAGAAACACCTTCTTTGTCTTGAGCTCTCACAAATACAATACTTTTCTCCCTTCAATACTTTTGGCTATAATTTTTGACAAAAAGTAGGGAATTCAGCATACTCCCTCCAAAAGATCGGCAATGTTTACTACTTCCATATTGGGAAAATCTGCATGATGACAAACAACATATGTAAAATGGATAGTGCCGGCAAATTTAATAACTAAATGAGTATTTGAAAGAATACCTTATGTGTCATGTTGTTGAGAATATACAAATACATGATCATTGGATAGAGCATGTGGAGATTCCAAAATTCTTATACTTTGGATGTAAATATGGATTTAACTGAAAGAGTAAAGTAAAGTGAAAAGAGATATACAAGCATCCTCTAGTCACCTGTATATAATTTTTAGCCTCTAGTACGAGTTATAGTGCATTTTGGTTTAGTTTTATATTTCTTGTCAAGACTCTCATACTTAATAGTAGATCATGACTCTGTATAATTAGAAGTTTTTATCTAATTAGCAAGTTTTCTTCTTTTTAGCGATAGTTTCTTTTAGATTTTAGTTTAGTTTTTTTATATTCTTTAGTATTAGTATCTGTTTTCTTTGATGTATTAGTTTTATTTTTTTACCTCTTTTTTCATTTTCCATTATTCTTTTTTTTTCTTTTTTTTTTCTTTATGAGAAAGTGTTATCAGTTTAGCAACATTCTATTATAGAGCAGAAATCTTGACAGGGTAAGTAACAGCCAGCCAAGGAATCTGAAGAAAATAAGTCCGGAGTGAGTTCTGGATCTTTGGAGGAGGTCAAGTGTTGTTAGGCGAGTCGCATCTAAGCAAAACACAGCAGTTTAATAGTTCACCCTGACTGCAAGTGGATGTTATGGCATCTGCGAGGTATGCTGTGAGTGAGTTTACATTTTGGTCAGAATGCTTATAGATTTGGATTTCTTATGCCATGTAAAGATGAAAGTCTGTTCCTATAATAAAGTAAACAGGATTGCCAAAGAAAAAAAAAAATTATAGTTTCTAATACAACTTTATAGTTTAAATTAAGAATTATAATTTTAATTAAGATTTTAGCATTTATTGCCGGTGGCAATACCACCACCTTCTATTTCTTTATCAAATTTAGAAATAGGGTGCAATTTTAGACTAAGATTAGAGTTAGATATAAGGGTCTAAATCTTTGTTAGAGTTAAGTTTTTGGAGGTTCTGAACATTTTTACTTAATACCTTTGACATATACTAGCTAGTAGATTTTTGAAATATTGTATCCCCGGTGATATCATCACTAGCAATAAATAGCAATATCCTTTAATTATTATAAATTTTATAATTTACTTATAAAAATTAATACTTGTCTTAAGAGTAAAATTTTTTCTAACTTCAGAAATATAAAATTTTAAAAACTTAAAATATTTTTAATAATAAATCTAATATTACACAAACTTTGATCTTTAATTAATCAAAAATAGTTTAATAATTTTAAAAAATTTTCTTAATAAAGTTGATAAAGTAGATTTTTAAAAGTTTTTTTTTTTTAAGCTTCTGTAACCCAATAGGGGGCCATAATTGAATACAGAGCTCTGTGATTAAATTCAAGTGCAAATACGAAACTGGAAAAGAAAATTCACGGAAAGAGGTCCAATCATGGAGTGGTGGCACTACATATGACAGATTATAGAAGGTTTTGTTACATGAAAAGTTGCATATGTTAGTCCTCAATTAGGAGTAACTGGAACAACACCAACATCTCCAGTGGTTGGGTACTTGATTGGGAGAGTGACACGACAGTAACAAAACTGGAGTAATAAGAAAAGTGGTGAACATAAGGATGACTTGTAGTAAAGAATTGGTCTATTTGGAGTTTGGAAGCACCTCTGGCCCCAAGCCACTTGGCTTATTAAGGAAGAAGCCTGTGAAGACAGAATGAGAAGGCTGAAACTCGGAGTACATTGTAAAAACTTGAAATGGCTAGATTCACCAGGCTAATAATACAATTGTACAAATTGGGCTTGTATACCAAAAATTGATAAGAAATACCAAATACTGAAATTAGAAGTATTATAAACCACAAGCTGCAACTAGGTCTAGACTCCTAAAGCTTTGTAATCTAAAATATCAGGGCACCGGAACACTATAGCTTAAACTATGGAAGAGAAGTAATACGAAACCTGCAATCTGAAAGCTATGAGATAACCTATAATGCAATGCAGCAAGCTTGCACCAACATACAGGAGTACCTACCTATAAAGTAATGGGAATCAGCAGCATACTAACTAAACTAGGCATTAATAACGAGGCTTAACTTGGACCAGCATGAGTTTCTCTTCGTGATATTACTTAGGCAGACTAGCTGAAGATAACCAAGATTGGAAGTAGCCCTTGAGGCTACAAAGCCATATTCCAAAAGAAACTACCAAATTTGGAATCTTAGATATAAGTGATATGAGAGATGCGGGGAATGACGTTATAAAGAAGTGTACCAAAATAGGACTAGTGAAAGGTAGAAAAATATCAGATGAGTGCTATCTATAAGGACGTATTGCTCCAGTAGGTTTGGATCGCAGATAATGGATCAGTAGCCAGATAGTGGATAGGGACACCTATCGTGCAAGTGATGGTTTTGGCCAGAGCATAGATAACCAATAGGATCTGGGTTTGAGCTTGGTGTACTTGATATATGTAAATATGAAAATATAGTAATACATGTAATGAAAGTATTAACAATAAATAAAGTTATAGGCAAGATCCTACCTGAACACCAAAAAAAAAAAAAAAAAAGTTTTTTTTTAATTAAAAAGTATATTGTTAAAATTTAAATTTTTTTTATTTACAATTAGTCTCTTTGGGGCTAAGATTTTTATTTAAGTATTTAGATGAAGAGGCTTACAAGAAACCTTTCTATTATATTAAAGAGTACATCTAGCCAAATGTATACTTTTGGTGTTTAATTTAAGTAGTTTGCTTATTATTATAGGTTTAATACTATATGTTATACTAAGATTCTGAAGAACTCTAATACAACTCAAATTTGAGTTTGTATAATAACAGCCAAATAAGTGTATAAAATAGACTATAAATTAAAATTTTACTATATAAAAATGCAATGTTTGATGAATTTCTATGCAAATTTTTTTTTTTTAGTAATATTTAAGTTATATCAGAATTTTTCAGAGTCCTGCTATATCTGTAATCCAACTACAATTATTATCTATTTAAATACTCTGTAATGCAATTTATTTGTATTACCAATACATCTCTATTATATTTGTCAATCAAGAAGTCCCAAATACTTTTCTTATTCCCTTAAAACTACTTTATCCTTGAGGTATTATTGTTAGAGCTTTCTATATTTACAATTTAGCTAACCTAGATTTGGTAACTTACACCGAGTCTGAGAATAAGTACTTGCAAACTAAAACTGCTACTATTATCTACTTTCATTCTTGTAGAGTTTATTTAAACCTCAGCACCCACTATACAAACTATCAACTTTCTTTTCAGTTTTTCTAAACTTCTAATTCAGATGGCCCAAAAGTATAAACCTCTTCTATTAGCTAACTTGGAAGCCTGGTTGGTAGAGTGCCTTGCTATACACTTTAGTTCTATTTAGTTATTTCAGTCTTTAAGATAATAATCTTTTACATAGTATTGTCAAAGATCTGTACTATCTCTTTGCTCAGGTCTTGTTAAGCAGGCTTTTATATCCTTTAATCTGTTGATTTTATATAGCTACTTCACTCAGATTTTATATAATACATACATTATACTATAGTTTTACAATATTCTAAAACTAGCTAATGTGATCATGTTACAGATGTAGACTCAATGGAATATAGTCTATTAGTACATTCTATAAATTCGAATTTCATCACTAGTAAAATTCGAACTCTTAATATACCATTTGGGAGTGTGACAATTAAAATTAATATTTTTTTTTATAATCAAGGTTAGCCTCTTTGGCTTATTACTTTTATTAAATTGTAGAATCATATGGTGCTTTTTCAAGAGGCTTCAGACAAGTACATTCTGATGAGAGTATATTCTAATTATATTTATATCTTTTGAGTACCTAATTTAAATAGTCTGCCTATTACTAAGTTCTATATTAAATGCTATATCTATAACTTATCTATTATTTAGATTACTCAATTAAACTCTTTGATCTAAGTTTTCTATACTAATTCATCTAACCACATTCAGAATATACAATATATTAGTCAGTTTAAGTTCTGAAATTATTGCATCTACTTATAAACTACCAGCTTGATTAACTGATTTATCCTTAAATGCATTGCTTGCTAGAGCAGTTCAGTACTCACTATTACTATATTATCTAGTCTTTTTCAGATAGATATTGCAAGATAGGTTCTATACCTTTATGAGCAGACCACACTACTAATTCCTTTCTACAAATAAGTTTGCCAAATAGGTTCTAAGCTTTTATGACTAGGCTACACCGCTAAAACCCTCTAGCTCTCTAAGAATTTACTCAAATCTCAGTATCTCCTCTTCAAAACAATCTAATATCTTCAATTTCAGTATTTTCTAGCTGGTCTTTTCAGACTACTAATCCAAATGGCCTGTAAGAAACATCAGTCTTATGGTATTTGTTGATTCTTTTCTTCTAGTCAATGTTCATGCTGATAGTCTTGTTGATAAAACAACTTGCTAGGTGCTCTTGCTATGACTAATTAACTAGCCTCAAGTAAAGCCTATTCTAGTAGCCATTGTCAAAAGTCTGTACTATATCTTTACTTGAGTTTTGCCAAGTAGATATCTATTTTTTTAGTTCATTAGATTAATATAATTACAAGAACTTATCTTAGGTTTGCATCACCAATGTTAACTTGTATATCTTTATATAACTTATATATTACACAAATGCTCTATAATCTTCTAATTTTGTTAGTGCCATCAAGATTGCAGAGATTCTGTTCTAACTAATTATTGAAAGACAGTAGCCATTATACAAGCAGAATATTTAAAATTTTGCCATTGATAGATTTCAAACTCATATCTGCTAACATGCCACTTGAAGTGCGACAACTTAACCACTTCACTAAGTTGCTACACTCTTTGTTAAAATTAATATTTAAGATTTTATTAAAAAAATAAAGTTTAAAAAATAAATACAGACAAATTTGTCTGTGTTACAATTTAAAAAATAGTATTTATTTATTCTGAACAATATATTGATTATAGATTGTGAAGTGATCTTGTATAAAATATTATAATTTTGAATAGTTTTAATTAATAATATAGGAATTAGATCCTAAAGTGTAATTTTTAAATAATATGAATATGGTTGAAAGACAAATTAGTGAAATGTTTTATAATTATAAATTTTATAAATAAGCTTCTCTAACTGATTATTTGAAAGATCTAGTTTAACTGACTTAAGGTATTGTATAATAGTATTAGTAATGATTTAGTAAATTAGTTTAAAATTTTGGTATTTATATAATGTAATGATAAATCTAGAAAGTTACAATAAAAGCAGTTAATATTTAAAAAAATATAGATATATTGTGAGTAGTAAAGATAATAAGTTGGTAATTTATTAAGTAAAATTTTGATTTTAAAAGATTTAAGTTTGTTAAGTTTAAAGTTTATAATATTAAAGGTAGATTTTTGATTATGATTAAAATATAACCAAGTAGATTTTCAATCAATATAGTAATTAAGTAAAGACTACTTATTATTTCGGTTCTGTAATGACTACATTACCAAAATTTGAGCTTTATATATTTTTTTAATAAAGAAATAGATAGAAAGTTTAATAGAATATTGTTTACTTCCTATTAAAGCATATAATAAGAGTTATAAGTATTGTTATATACAAAACATAATAGTTTATCTAATATATATTGTTTTGCTAATGAGTCTGCTAAATTATTGAAAATATTATCTAAATGATAGAAACTTTAATAAATAAAATTTCTAGTATATATAAGGAAATGATGTTAAGAAGTGTATACTATAAAGGCCAAGCATTAAATTTAAAAAGTTTATTTGTATTGATAATGAATAAATTAAGTTTGATATATTTAGATATGATAGATTAAGAATTAGTATATATATTAATTATAGAGTTTGATATAATTTAGATTGTATTATCACAACAAAAACTTTCACAAATCCTCTCAATAGCATCTTTTTACAATATGGCCAATATTCAAATTAATCCTTCCAAATCTATACTTACAACCAATAATCCTTTATACAATTATAGTCTTATTACTTATAAAATCATTTACTTAATCTTCATTCCTCAAATCAACTATTCAAGTTTCTTGGATGCTGGTTTATACTTAACAACAAACAAAACAGATTAAGCTTATTATAGTTGAGTTATCACATCTTGTTAAAATAGCTAATATCAAACAAATTATTGACACACATGTATGATATATTATCAATATAGTTATTATTCCTACAATTGAATATCAGTTGCATAATATTGTTCTTAGCCAGAATATATGTAACAAAATCCTTACCAACTACATTAGACTTGTTAAAAGCAAGACTAAACTTAGCTATACAATTTCTACTAGTACACTACTTCATCTTCAACTATATAATATTCGCAATATATGAAATATCTAATTACAACACCATATAACAAACTTTACTAAAAGACTTAATTCTTATAACCTTCTTAGTATTAGTACACATATTCAGCTTTAACAACTACAAAATAATCTTTAGTTATTTACTAGTATATTAATATATGACAACTCTGCATTGATAGACCTAACAAATATACAACTAGTTTTAAGATTATTTAACTTTTTAAACATCTTGATATAGCATTTACTGCTAACCCAATATACAATATTTCACATACTATTCAAGAGAACTCTATCTCTCTAGAATCTCTGCTTTCTTCACACTCTAAATATTTAATCTTCAAAAAGCAACTTAGATATTGTCATATTTTATATCTCGACCAACTTATCATATCAGCAAAAAATCAATTCATAATATTGCACAAGAATTTGCAGTGATAAAATATTTCGAAATTATTGTGATTGATATAAAATATTTCGAAAAAAATAATTTTAAAAAATTTCGAAAATTTTTTTGAAATATTGTAAAAAAAATTGCAAAAAACTGCAAAAACATTAATAATATAAGAATTAAAAGTATTTCGAAATATTTCAAAATATTTTGAAATATTTTAAAATAATTTATAATAATTTAAAATATTTCAAAATAATTTATAATAATTCAAAATATATTAAAATAATTTACAATAATTCAAAATAATTTAAATTTATCAAGTAAACCAAAATATATTAGTTCCTACTTTTTTCAAAATATTTTGAAATATTTCAAAATTTTTTTAATTTATACAAATTTTTAGTTTATGCTTTTTATTTCAAAATATATATTTCATATTTAAATAAATAATAATAATAAAATAAACTTAATAAAAAATATATTTTTACGAAATTCTATATGTTTTAAATCCTTTTAATAAACTACAATTAAACTATTGACTACAATTTGATTTTTCATAAGCCTGCATTGCTAAAATTCTGTCTTTAAAATTCTACATTCTAATAAAACAAGTTCTTCTGAATCCAAGGCCTCAATTCTGGTCCCTATTAACCCCTTTCCAATGAAGCACAGGATCTAAAAAAGAGAAAAAGCATTAATAATGAAACCAAGAAACAACAAAACAAAAAAAAATGAACTGGTACTTATCTTGGTATCAGTTTTGAGTTCAAGATCTCAATTCTGGTCTTTATTAATCCCTTTGCAGCGAAGCACAAGACCTATAAAAGAGAAAAAAAACATTAGTAACTGTATAAAAAAAATGATAAAATAAAGAAAAAATAAACCAATACTTATCTTGGTACCAGTTCTGGGTTCAAGATCTTAATTCTGATTTCTATTAACCCCTTTCTGATGAAGCACAAGACCTACAAAAGAGAAAAAAAACATTAGTAACTATACAAAAAAAACAAAATAAAGGAAAAATGAATTGGTATTTATTTTAGTACCAGTTTCAGGTTCAAGATCTCAACCCCAGTCTCTATTAACCCTTTTCAGCAAAGTACAAGACCTATAAAAAAGAAAGAAAACATTAGTAACTATACAAAAAAAATGACAAAATAAAGAAAAAATAAATTAGTACTTATTTTGGTACCAGTTTCAGATCTAAGATCTCAATCCTGTCTCTATTAACTTCTTCTCAGTAAAGCACAAGACCTACAAAAGAAAAGAAAACATTAATAACTATACAAAAAAATGACAAAATAAAGAAATATGAACTGATACTTATCTTGGTACCAGTTCCGGATTCAAGGTCTCATTCCCAGTTAATAAAAGAGACAATAAATAAATAAAAAAAATCAAAACAAAAAAAAAAAAGATCGAAGATGAAAAAGATCAAAAAAAAGAAAATCGAAAAGTAAAAAAAACTAAATTGAATAAAATTAAAAATTAGAAGTTAAAAAATAAACATCAAGCATATAGATTATCATCTGCAATATAGATTATTAAGTTTAAAGTTATACAGATATAAGTTTAATAATATTTAAAATATTTTAAAATAAGCTTTCCTAAAATATTTCAAAAAAAGTTTCAAAAACTTTCAAAATATTTTTTAAAATTTTTTGAGATTTTGATATTTCAAAATATTTCGAAATATATTTTAAAATTTTTTATAGTTTTTGTGTATTGCAAAATCTTTTAAAAGATTTTGTTTATTTAAATTTACTAATGCACTTTTGATAATTCATACTTATTAGATTGGAACCATATTTTTCCTTATATAAACAAGATTCCAAAAGACAAACAGCCACTTTGGTTTACTTATTTAGAAGATCTAATCGCACACTTTATCAACATCTACATCTATCTTAAACAAATTATTACATTTATACAACTGGACACTTTTTTTTACAAAAAAAGCCATGGTTTATCACAGTATATAATAATCAAATTATCACTAACAATGTTAGAAGACAACCTTCTTTATTTAAAAATATTTAATTACTTACTAGCAATGCTATATTGAATCACAATTTACTTACCTTTATCTTCTTTCATCTATTCAATTACACATATATCCTGGTTGCTCTCTTAACTTCCATACAATTGCTAATAAATGTATAGTTATTGTTTCTGTTAACCTTTTAACCCAATTCTTTAATCAAGTAAATATATCCAATAAAACTTTTAACTTTAATGCCAGCCATCTAAACCTTATATATCCTATTGCAATTAGACACCCTATTTAAACTCCAAGTTTACTTAATATTTGTATTGCTATATACTCAATTCTAATAATTTTTGAACCTAGCTTGTCAACAAATAATTTTCAACAGATTGCTAACTACAATTCTAATTTAACTGAACTTCACTTCTATACTGATAGCTTTGTTATTGATTTAGAAACTTCACAATGCTCTATGGGTATTAGATAGGTTTAAATTTCTAACAACTTAATACTACATATATTTTATGCTTAGACAAAACTTTGGTTTTGTTTATTTAAGACAGAACTTGTAGCTATTTTATCAGCTCTCATTACTGTTCTCAGAAACTGTACTATAAATATATATACTAATTCTTAATCTATAATTTCTAAATACCAAAACCTTGTGCATTCTCTTACCACTCTTTTATATATATATACCATACTTTTCACTATAGAATACACTTATTAACTTTATCAAATCTTATAATATTTATATTATCTCTTAAACTGTAGGCTTTTCCAGACAAATTTGTCTGAAAAATTATCATAAATATTGTTATAATCTATTTTTTTAAATTTTAATATATTTAAATAAAATTTTTTTTGATAATATTTAAAAATAAGAATTATTTATAGCAGTATTTAATTTTATATTATAAGAAAAAAAGTCTTAGATACCTATAAGATAAAAATAGACCAATTTAAAAAAAAATTTTTAATAAAAAAATTATTAACTTATTCTTGGTGAACTCTTTAAATATTAATTTTAAAAATATAGTTCTTAATACA
>CAJVPZ010002660.1:0-12070 GCA_910592135.1 Racocetra fulgida | reverse complement strand
AGACATCCGCTTAAATATCTTAAATACATAATTGATTAACCCATTTCTAATGAATTAAACATATAAATTTTTACTCTCGGGGCGTTATTTTGAAACCATATATATTATTTTTAGGGTGTACGATTTTCTAAAGCGAATTTCACACACAGCGTGGGTTTCACACTGTCGTATTATATTTGGATGATTTTGGGCTTGTTAGAATCTTCTCATTATTAAGAACATTTTGGTAATAAAATCATTTAAAATAGACCAATAATTTATTGCCACCCATCTAAATTAAATACTAAATTGATTGACTGACCCTAACCCTAAGGTGATGTACGTCATCAAATTACTATTTAATTTAGACGGGGTGGGATACCACCCCGGGTGGCACACAGACTTTTCATAAAAATAATTAAAAAAAATATAAAAACCAAATCGGTGGATATACATACCGAATAATGATAATTTTTACCAACGCTAAAGAACCTTGTACGTAACCTGAATTGCAAAGCATTTGTATACGTACAGCAGTATATACTTGTCAAAGTAATCTATTATCTATTATATAGCATACTTGCTATTAGTTACAATTTTTTTATATCATGATGAATGCGAACTTGTTTCTGCAAAAAAAAAAAAAAAGAAAAAAAAAATTGTATGACTTTTTTTTAAGAATGCTAAATTTTCTTTGCGAAAAAAAAAATAAAAATAAAAATAAAAAAAAAAGATAAAAATAAAAATCGTATGACTTTTTCGACATTACCTAGACTTAATAATATAGATGCAGACTTATGACATCATCTAGTTACGTCCTATATAAAAAATCGGTTTATAAAATAAATCGCAATTGAGCTGTAACTAATGACGTAAATAAGTCTGCATCTATACTTGCTACATAACTAACCATATATAAATTAGAGTGAATTTTACTTCATGCTGATTAACTTAAATTTTTACAAAACATGACTTCAGTTCTTGATCAATTAAAACAATGGACCACTATCGTTACTGATTCGGATGATTTTAAGTGTGCGTATTATTAGGTCGTTATCTTGCTTGCAGGCTCATATAATCATGGCCTTTTTTTCTTGATATCGTCGGCAAGGTTATATCGATCGATAAAATTCGATTATGTAATAGATGGTAGCATCGATATTGGATCATGCGATGGGACCTGCACGGGCCTGATAAAATTATCTTTTTGCCGGCCCGCCCGGTCCGACCCATAAAATAAATTTTACTATGTTTTTAAAAAGTTTGGCCCGCTTTTTATTACTGTATGTTTTTGATATATTCGACCCACAATTTTACTATATTATTTAATTGTCTTAATTTCGGCCCGGCCCGTGCAAGCCTCTAGTCAGAATAAACGGTTTGCCGCTATGCGGCATACTTATGATAACTTTATCTAAATAAATTAATAATAAAATATTGCAACTTTTAAAAAAATACATAGTCATTACTCAATACAAACCACAAAATGCAACTATTAATCCTTCTTTAATATTGGAAGCATGTAAAGACCCGAAATACGATTATTTAATTAATTCTGCACTAGAATATGCAAAAGAGAAAGAAAGGTAATAATCATTTAATATATAAATTATCTTTTATAATTTCGAAATTAAATCTTTTAAAATTTATTAGATTCAATGAGAAAATAATCGAATTGGCTGCTGATAAATTAGTAATTTATTTTATCGTTATTTTATTTTTTTTAAGCTTTCTTTATATTAGCAATTTAAAACTGATTCTTAAAACTATTCTATTCATAATTTCATATTTTATAGTTGATAGACTTTGGCTTTGAAATTCTTAAAATTATTCCAGGCAATATATCGGTAGAAGTGGACGCAATCCTTTCTTTTAAAACTGAGGCAACGGTCGCTAAAGCTAAGCATCTAATTGCTCTTTGTGAAGAAGTTGGTGTTGATAAGTCACGCGTCATGATTAAGATTGCTTCAACCTGGGAAGGAATTCAAGCTGCTAAAATACTTGAAAATGAAGGAATTCAATGTAATATGACCCATATTTTCTCTTTTACTCAGGTAAGCTTTTTTTTTTTTTAATCTTATTATCCTCAACATTCCATTTAATATACTAAAATATCAAACCACTTTTTAAAATTAATTTATATAGGCTATTGCTTGTGCCGAAGCTGGTGTAACTCTAATATCTCCATATATTAGCCGTTGGTATATGAAGAATACTAACAAGACTTATAAATCAAACGAAAATCCTGGTGTTTTATTTGTATCAGAAGTTTATAAATATTACAAAAAATTTGGTTACAAGACCATCGTAATGGGTGCGAGCTTCCTTAATACGGGTGAAATTGAAGAATTATCAGGTTGTGACTTTTTGTCAATTAGCCCCACGTTATTAAACAAATTACAAAACAGTTATAACAAAATAGAAAGGAAATTGTGTCCTGATGCAGGTATGTTATAAATATTATAATTATTAGATGTTTATATATAATCATGATTTTGAAAAAGTACAAATATTTATTTTTTTTTATAAAAAAAAAATACAACTTTTATTTATCTTTGGGAATAGCACGTAATTATTTAGGATTCAAAGTCAATTACGACAAAAATTCTTTTAAATGGGATCTTAATAGAAATCCTATGGCCACTGGAAAATTGGATGAAGGTATTAAGTCATTTGCTGAAGACAATAAAACTTTACATTTAATTTTAAAGCAACATTTGACTAATGAAGATCCGAAAATTTTTAAAAAAATTTCTGAAAATTTCCGACTTTTTGTTTTATAATTATGCTTTTTGTCTTAGAACATATTATATATCTCAATAGTTCAATTAGCCCGTCAATTTACAATGGATAATATCAGATTCATTACGTTAATAATGCAAATAATTAATAAAGCATAATTCATTGTATGTTTAGTTTTTGGAATATATTATGTAACACATCACTGCGTAATTTATATAAAGGAAAATATTTTACGGAGTTTTCGTGTGATTAGTAAATATCTCTAGCAGATTAAAAATGTAATTTCGTATGCAATCCAAAACCTGTAATTCCAAATTAAATCTAAATCGTAGAAAATGGGTTGAAAATAAAAAAAAAATTAAAAAATAAAAAATAAAAATAAATTCGTTATATTATATACTTGCTGTTCTATTATAGTTTGTCACGCCCAAATTCCAAATCCCAAACTCGAGCTAAATTAATTTCTAAAAAACTTTATTAATAATATTTATCTAAAAATTTAAATATATTCTTATATAGAATATATTTACAAAGTATCAAAACCATTATTTTTTTCATTTAATTTTTTATAAATAGCAATTGTTTTTTGGGGTTTAGGCTAATTTTTGACAAATAGTTATGCAACCAAAATTAGAAATGCTTAGGGTCGGGATTTTCGCGTGCGGCGAGGAAAATTGAAAATCAATTGCCCGGTACTAGCTTGTACTTTTTTAGTGCGTAATGTTTCATTGATATATCATTGCAAATTTTATTTACAACTTTAGAAAAGCGCCAGCTTTTACTGTACAAAAGAATCTCGAAAAGCTGTCAAACCCGATATACTTATTTTAGAAACAATTGCTTATTAGACCGTTCAATAGAACAAAAGTAATTAAGATCGCTTTTTTATTATATCGAATTTAAATAATATATATAGTTATTACATTCAATAACTATATATGATTTAGCAGATCTTACGGCATACAAGTTCTTTATAATAACAAAGAGAGCTAAACCAATTTAGTCTAAATTCTTGGCATAATGATTGTGAGAAAAAAAATCTAATTAGCATTTTGATAGTCTAAATAATGATTGTGAGAAAAAAATAATATGTAAATAAAAACAAAATTCGATCATATTCACATGATTTACGTGTACGTATATGCTTAACTGGAACTTTAACTGGAACAATGGCGGTAAATCTTTTTTTGGATCCGGCGTAAAAATATTTAAAAATATAAAATATTAATCCGATATATTTTTAGAAACATTTTCTACGTACTTAATGAACAGCTGTGGTTTATTAGTAGAATTTTTATGCAGCACCTAAGTTAATGTATGGTGCTAAGGAATCTACAGTACTTCTTATTTCATGATTTGTTACTGGTGTTAACATTAGTTTGTGATAATGTTTCCTTCCTCTCAAATAAACATTACACAGTAACGGCTAGAAAAGTATCGCAATGTAAGGAAATGCAGCTTACAGTTTATCTAAACAAAAATTTACAGCGATTGTTAACACCAACATTATGGCTTATGTCCTATTTCTTTATTTTATTTGTTTTTTTTTTTATTATTGTCGTACCTGAAGTTGCAACTTCAGGGTGTGTATAACATGATTACGATAATCGATGTAATCGTTAAATTTTGAGTAAAATTAATGACATCTCTGAAACTCAAGCAATCAACCCAAATTTATTTGGATACACTAATTTTCGTCGTAATAAACCAAGGTCCAAATTTTTTCAAAAAAGGATCACTAAAGATATGTAGCCGACCTATATAGGCTTATCAAGCTTCATTGTTACCGTATTATCGTATTACATAGTAACCCCTCATCTATAATTAACTGATATGAGTGACAGGAAGGAAAAAACTTGCAAATTAATTAACCATCGTTCATCTTATCGGACTCAGCCCCCGTAAAATTAATCCTGTAATGATTTAAATGTGAAAAGTTGTTCGCTCTAGTTGCTTCGATAAGATGTGTTTGATATCCAACGATTTTTTTTTTTTTTTTTTACCTCTTAAATAGGTAATAAATATGTTCTCAAGAATCAGATTCGTCAGGGGACTACGAAGATTGGTGAATCAATTCACAAGTTTTCTCTCTTCGTCATTCATCTATTTTTAGTTTGATAAATTTTCGGTTGGAAAACATTGTTGCTATCATCTGTTTTGACCTAAGTATATTAATCTATCTAAAAATAGTTTAAGGTATCTTCAGTCAAAAACCTCTTACGTAATTATAAACTTAAAATATTACCACAAAGTGTATCGCAAGGGATGTCAAACTTAAAATGTTTAACGTGCGTGCGTGCGTGCGTGCGTACGTACTGTACGTACGCACGAACCTAAAAAATTTAGGTTGGTTAGTTTCTATCTTTAGTTAAAATTATCAAGATATAACAGGTTACCTACACGTTGGTCCTTCAATCGTATAATTTTTTTTTCTTTGTACTCAATCACAGGAATGAAATTATTATCATAAATAAAAATATATTTATTAGATCATACATCAATCTATTGTAGTTTATTCTTGAATTGTTCACGGTCATGCTTTGTTTTACTATAATAGGGATATCACAACCAAGAAATCGAACAATCGCATATACACAAATATAGAAATTATGTATTTATTCAATATATGCCTTAACGTCTTTACACAATTAATCATATAGATATAGAAAGAAACAAAAAGCAATTAAATATTACTATGTTATTATGTGAAATAATCTCATGGTTACAAAAAGTTAATGGATCATCTACAGTATGTTCAAGCACCATCTACTGTATGTTCAAACAAAAACCGATAAATGTAGAAATCTTAAACAGTAATATGTCGTCATTTATGATGATAACCGTGAAATTAATCCATTGACGTACTGATCCATGAGAGGAACACTCGCTTGAAAATCGGATCCACAAAAAGGAAAACTATCAATTTCGATAGGTATTTCACCCTCACCAACAGCCTCTTCATCGTCAGTAACAACGATGTTTTCGACAGAATTTTCATCGTTGTCTTCGATGTTATTAGAGCTTTCATTGACTGAATGTTCGTCGTTTTCGACGTTACTTGAGCTTTCGATGGTTGAATAGTCGTCGTTTTCGATATTATTGGAGCAGCCTTCAGCGATAGAA
Organism: Racocetra fulgida; assembly: GCA_910592135.1. NCBI lineage: Eukaryota > Fungi > Glomeromycota > Glomeromycetes > Diversisporales > Gigasporaceae > Racocetra > Racocetra fulgida. The sequence goes on along the minus strand of CAJVPZ010002660.1, from coordinate 6,226 downwards.
CTTACATCATCTTTTTTGATGGTATGCGAGTGTTTAGTGACCGAATCAACTTCGTTTTTGACGTTATTATTGGAGCTGCCCTCAGCAACCGTACTTTGGTCGCTGTTTTCAATATGATGATTAGTTTCGTCGTTTGCAGCTGCTTGGTGATTGTAAGAGGTCATGGTGGTATCCTTTTTGTTTGTTTAAACGTAAATTTTGAGGAGCGTAAAGTGTTGAGGGGTTTATTTTTTTTCCTTATTATTATTTTATTCGAGTTAAAGTTTTGCGTTATTATTTTCTTAATTTTGTGTCTTAGGGTTTTTTTTTCTTATTATTATCTTATTCGTGTTAAAGCTTTGCGCTATTATTTTCCTAATTTTGTTTCTTAGAGGCTTCTCTCTCTTTTTTTTTTTTAATAAGTGTAAACGTCAAAAAGAAAGACCCCCTAAACTAATCGATATTGTTTCAGCGTACATAAATGTTTAATTGTGGAACTAACGGCTAGCTGTAAAGCTGAGTCATTCAATCTCATGATTCGGGTGTCTCGGTGATTAGTTAATACAGTTTCCTATTAAAGGTTGAAAATGCATACAAGTACCGAACGATAATAGACTTTATTATTCGTTAAAAAGAAAAGAAGAGTAAAAGATAGTGACCCTCTCTAAGTACACTTTTTGTGATTAAAAAGCTCCCGCTTAGTGTATTTAGAGAGCATTTTATAAAATGCATTTTAAAAAAAATCCAATTACCGGGTTTACAATATCCAGATTTTTTTTTTTTGCTTATTACTATGTACGTACGTACATTGTTATCTGATCGAGTTATCGCATAATGGCCACGTGCATTATATCATCCGTGACACTAAATAACAATCACATGTTAATCACGTGAGCTTTAAACCATAACTTTAAAACGAGACCTTCTTGATAAATTACCTGAGATTAAAACGCCCGTGTTATTACTCCATGGGAGTTCCATGCACGTATATATGTTGATAGGCCAATAAATGTCAATTTAATAGGATTGTTAACTAGTCCGGGCATATGCGAATGCATCTCACACAGACTGTCTTCTCAATCCATTTTTCAGTATTAAATTTAAGGGCAAATTTAAGGGCAAATTTAAGGGCAAAATTTAGGGGCAAATTAAAGACAGAATTTTATTAACATACTAACGAATATTAATTTAAGGCATACAATATTCCTCGTTTGCAGAATATTTGAGTACAAAAAAAAAGTATTTTGTAAGAATCTGTATATAGCATTTTCTTGAATAAATGTTAAAAATAACGAATGTAAACCTGGAAAAATGGTGCAGTAAGCGGAAAATTTTGGAATAATAAACGGAATAAACGGAATAATTTTTTCATCATGAAAAACGCGAATTTATAAAGAGCTGGATACGTGATATAATTTTGGTTGATCTTAACTCATCACTTTGTCTTTTTACAAATGATACACAGATTTCTAAGTTAGGTCAATTGAAGGTTCATACGAACTTTAAATTATAAACCGCTATTTGTAAATTATGCATGACAATGAAAACATTGTATATATTGTACTAAGTGAAATCACTACATAGTTGTTACAAATAAACAAGATGAATGTTAAACAGTTTGGACTTTTATAGTTTATAGTCATATAATCTAATGACCTGCCTCTTGCAAAAGGATCAGTTATTATAAACCGCATTCTGAACCAGACTAACTCTTAAATTTACGACGGTACAAGTGGCGTGAGTACATATCGATATTAAAAATTTTTCAACAAAAAAAAAAAAATAAAACATATTAAGGGTAATGAGATAGCTTTGCTTATAATTTGTCTGGCCACCCTGCCCTATGAGTTTCGAATGCACTTAGCGTTTCATTATGATTATATAATCATCATGGTCTTTAAGAAAAAAATGCTAAGATCTTAAGCCTTCACATGTTGGATTATTCCTTTTAGTAATGTTGATAAAATATCATCAAATGGCTGTCTAAATAAAAATATTCATTTATATATATTTGATATACTTTATTAAGCAATGCATCGCATTTTATACAGTGATATATCACTTCTATTCTTATATGTGAATTTGATGATGACTGAGTGGTAAATTATTCATTATTTGTATCTATGCTTCAAGTCTATTTTTTAAACGGTTTTGGGACGTTCTAGATATGTTCCTTGTCAAATTCCAAATTCGACGACTAAGTGATTACTTATATTTCAATATTTCTAAGTGAATTTCGGCATGTACTGTATGTACTGTACGTACGTACTGTACAATAAATACAATTTAGTGATCCTGCCGACTATCATCTTATCTATAGATTTCAGTATAACCAAAGTTAGAATTATATCTGGTGTGAAACCGATAAATTTGTCGGCTTAGTCATAGCTGAAAAATAGCGATAACGATAATGATCGGCGAGAATAATATGTAATACAGTAATACTAGTTATAATGTCTCTTCAGAATTTCGTGATCTAAAAACCAGTTAATCCAGTTAATTTTAGAAAATTAATAACAAAGATTTCATTGGCTGTCTAAATGCAATTTCTCAATGAAGCCTTTGATATCGATATCAATTGTGCAAATATAATAATACACCGTTTTAAGTTTTATCTGTAATACAAAAATAGCGTCTTTTTTAAACAAAATTGCGCAACCCCTTTTTTCAATAAATTATGTAAGCATTCAAAATGGTTTTACCGATTTTAATACCGATACCCGAGGACTATTTACATTTGGTGAATTGTTCCACTATTTGTTAGTCCAAGAATGAGCCCTATAATAATAAGTGATATCTCATTTTTATCACATTTTGTCTATGTGTTGACCAACGGGAACAAAAACCTTGTTGACGGTTATACTACTGAATCCCGACATTCAAAATCCCGACATACAAAATCTCGACAAACAAAATCCCGACAACAAAATCCCGACACTGCCAAAATCTTAATAATACTACTATTAGTATTTTTGTAGTGTCGGGATTTTGATGTCGGGATTTTGTTTGTCGGGATTTTGTATGTCGGAATTTTGTATGTCGGGATTTTGAATGTCAGGATTCTGTAATAACCACAGTCAAATACCTGTGATTAAGTTTAAAATACAATAGATTTACGATTATAGTAAACGATGGGTTATACTCGGTTTTTTTTAAAAAAGTAAATTTCTTTAAACAAAAATTTATTTGGTTTAATATTAGAGTAAGAGTATAGGTATAATAGTAAAACTAAGCAAAAATTATAGTAAAATTTTGCAAAAAATTTTCTTGTTAGAGCCTAAAAGTGAATTTATAAGCAAAATTTTGAGATATGCTAAGCAAAAATTATAGTAAAATTTTGCAAAAATTTTCTTTTTAGAGCCTAAAAGTGAATTTATAAGCAAAATTTTGAGATATTATTGATTTTTTAAAAAGCATATTGTTTTTGTTATATGAAACTGATCTATATATTATATCTAATTTTGTAAATTAATTGGATAATTATATACTAATAATCACCAGTAGCAATAAAAAGTAAACTCTATTTAAGGGTAGGGTGAATGTAGATCATTTCTTATATAAGTATATCGGCTAAAAAAATATTACACAAAATTTTAATATGTGTTACATATAAAAGTTTTTCAAAATATAGTCGATTCTTGTAAAAATTTTAGAATATATACATTAAGCCCTTCTAATTATATTAATACAATTTTGAACTCTTATTTTATTTAAAAAAAATATACTTACATATATCGTAAATTCTTCCTAAGTTAACTGAAATTTGCCTAAGTTATATAATATAAATAACATGTGATCATCATATAATTTCAATTGAATGTTATTGTAAAAAAAATTAGTAACGTGATTACTAGTAAAAATGATCTACATTCACCCTACCCTTAAACAATAGCTTTATATCTAAACAATGTTTTATAACTTAACAATGTTTTAAGTTTTTAATCAAAGATTATTCCAAAATAATACCTTTATATCCAAACAATAATATAGGCTTTATTTTTTATTAAAGATTTTATTTTTATAGAAAGCTTTAACTTTTATTATTCAATAAGAAGCAGCATAAGGTTATGGATTGGTGTGATTGTGGTGGTGGTGCAGGACCAGGGACGTCAGAGAGTTTAAATAAGTAATCTCCTAGTTAGATTACAGTTATGGTATATAGTATAGAACCTTCAGGTGGACTACTTAAATTAGGCGACCAAAAGTTGCACATGTGGTTATATGTACTCTTGCTAACCAAAAATGTACTACTAAAATACTTAATAAAAATTCACCCTTCTGCGACATTGCAAAGGTATAAAAAAAAAAAAACTTTTATTAGAATTTTACCATCTATAAGAAATTGATCTTTATAAAGATTTTACAGATTTTGCAGGTTTTGTAAGTTTTATCAAAAATTTTGTTATTTAGCAAGAGTTTTATTTAACAATATTAATTATTTAGCCTAAATTAGAGAATAGCAAAAACTGTCATATTTACTAATTTGATTTATAAAGAGTTTTTTCAATAACCAGTTATATAAACTTTTGCTATTAAGTGATGTTAAAATAACAAATAAAATACCAAATAAAAAAGTTTTTAATAAATTAACAATAAATATTAAAAACAGCTATTCTAAGCTGTAAAATCAAAAACTATCATTAGTTGTTGAAGCTTTTGGATATTTTCAGGTTGTAAAAGATTGGTTTGTCATTAAAAGATTGGTTGTATAATTAGCAAGAGTAAATTCGGATGCAATTTTCCAGAAAAAGACCTTTTTAATTTACTTTTAGCTAATAATTGTTAGAGATGATGCTAAAATTTTGACTTATATTATGGTGTGGGAAGCTTTAAATCTCCATAAAAATAGCTTTACAAAAAATGCTACTCCTCTTTAAAAAATATATAAAATGTAAAACTAATCTACAAGATTAGTTCTTCTTATCTTTAAGAACAAAACTTGTAGTTTAAATTTAGATTTAAATCTAAACTGATGAAGCAGTAGCCTTTTAAAGTTTGGTTATTTATTAGGAAATTGTAAAAAGTGAACGTATATGTTTTCACTTTTCAACTAATCAGATTACTTTATACAGACCATGTGTTATACTAAATTTTATAAAATTTAGTAAGATCAGAGCTAATTAGACAGAAAATTTATTTATTTTTAGCATATGCTTGTATTTTAGGTTAAATGATTTTCTACTTCTGGTTTATTCCATTAAGATTACTATAAATAAAAAAAGTGAACAAAATCACGTGATTGGAGAGTTAAAGCTTCCTGCACCATATTGTGAAAATTTAAAATTTTTTAAATGTTTTGTTTAGCTTTTTTTTATAGTTAAAGGTAGGTTAGAATTTAGGGTTACTTTTTATAATAAAAGAGTATAGGTAAATTTTAGTAGAGTTTATATTTCAAATTAAAGCACCAAATTTCAGTATTATCCGATTTCAGCATTATTACTGAAAATAATTTAATATGTAGATATTACAATATTCTATATATTTAATTATGGATTCGAAGTAAGTTTAAAAGACCGTTTTTAAAAACTCGCTTTGTAATAAATGTTAATGACAAACAATTCTCAATCATGATTGGTTAATTTTGGGATCAAACAAAATCGGCCAATATGTGGATGTTATACAAAGTTGCAATAGATAACGAATTTTTTTATGGAACATACGCCTTATCCTTTTTAAGAAATGTAAAAAATTTTTAAGAAAATAGAAGCTATTTGCTTTATAACATATTTCTTGAATCTATGAATCCAAAAATTTGTAAATCATAATTTGATTGGTCGATCAATCATGTTATGCTATTTTGATTTGTCCAAGCAATGAGAATTTAGCATGAAAATCACTTTCATATTCGGATAGTCTGCTGTAAGTTAGGGAAGTGTTAGGGTTAGGTGATAGCATAGTTTAGGTCAATTTGTTCAATTTGGTAGTGCAAGTAAATAGTACCCTAGTCATGGTGAAAAATGGTCAGATCACGATAAATTCTTTAAAGTTTAGGCCATACAAACTTATATAATCGGTTCTCATATCACAGACTGACTTTCAGCGATACGGCAACCCAGATTTTAATTTTTTTTTAAAAAAAATTTTTTTTATAAAAAAAAATTTTATTTGACTTTTAGCATTTCGTGACCCGGACACCTGGTAAAAATTTTTGTATGTTTGAAAAGTATTGCACGCACGTGATATATTTATCATTAGTTGGAGGCAAGCATCTGGCCAACAGTGCCAGATGTTAAACTTTATTAAATGA
>CAJVPZ010002659.1:0-12070 GCA_910592135.1 Racocetra fulgida | reverse complement strand
TACAGGTAATATACCCAACCGATCGTCGAATAATTGTTACCGGAACACAGGCCTATTTTTCTAAAAACGTCTCCGGTAGGATTCGAACTCTAGACCTGCCGCTTGGGGGTGACAACTTAACCACTACTCTAAGTCGCCACACCCTAATTGATAGATTTCTAAAACACTTCTATATCTAATTTTCTTTGTTATGAAGAAATTATTTTGATCTGTAGGAATAAGTGGGTGTAGTAGCGCATATTTTTTAACTATTCTTAATATTGTTTTTATAAATTCCTTAGGAATATTTTGTCTTGCTGTTTGACAAGAAGCCAATTCGGATCAATGAAGCTAAATTCAATATGTGCTTCTTGAGATTTTTGAGATGTATACTGACTTTTTTGTACCATTTTTTCTTTTAACTTACGATCAATAGCATGCTCTACATGCCAAAGGCAAAGTTGGATTATTGCTACTTAAGACCAAGCCTCTTGAATAGTGTTAATTTCACCGGAGTCTTTGTTTATAAGTAAGAAAACCAGATGAACACCCTCCTTTCGCAAATTAATAAAAAATTCTTTGAGCACACCAATCTGTATATGTATAGCATTTATAGGATCTGAGAGTTTCACTTCTGGTGCTGAATATGTGTCTAAGTACAAGTATGCAAGGGGAACATCGTATCTACCACAATTATTTTTATCACGAAAAGTTCAAATTGTTTTTGATTTGTTTTGAATATCAAATCGATGATAATTTCACTAATATTATTTTGCATATTTCGCAGAAATGGAGTAGTAAACCTAAGTAAACATATAAAATCATTTTCCTGATATTGAATAACCTTATATCTAGTATGTAATAACTCTGTTTGTTCTAAGAAATTTAATGTGGATTTTAACTGATTACCCATATCAGTCACATATAACCTTTTTAAAAATTTATCTACCCAATAATACACTTGTTGATAAGTCTGTAATAATGGGTTAATCAAATTTTCATCACAAAAGCATTGATAAAAATCAATTTTCCACAATCGCTGATTAATATGCTGTTGTATCCATTCTACAGCATTTGTAGATAGGTTAGTTTCTCTATATGTGAGATGTTCATGGGCTATCAAATGCTGAACAGATATTAAGACTTTTTGGTCACACAGATCAATCTTAATTACTATATTGCTATCACATTGATAGCATTCAATAGTAGGATATGCTTCTTTAATCCGCTTTATAGGCTAGTCATCTGGGCATTTGTGCTAATAATCAATTCTTTGAGTACAACCTATATGAGCTATTGCATATCCTGTATATTGATTATTTTTTTTATTTATATAGAGATTTCGAAGCTCCTAGTAATAATCTGATCCTGCTTCAAGAGGCATGAATAACGCATCGATAATATTATGAAATTTTTTATTTTCAATTTGATCAAGTTCTAAAATTAATTCATCATTAGGCGTTTCTTCATTGATTAATTCTTCAATTTTTATAATTACAGAAAATTTAACATCCTCTTCCTTTTCTTCACTGTCTCTAAATTTAGCAAGAATGAGCTCTTCAAGGTCACAAAAGTCATATAGAATTTCATCATTATTATTTTCACTACCATTTATATCCACATATTTGGATTCATATTCATTCAAAGATAAAGAAGAAGTATTTTCATTATTGATCGATTTGGGTTTTGAATTTTTACTTAATCTACTTTGCTTTTTTTGATTTGAACAAGCATTGTATGTAGTATGCATTAAAGTTTTACCTGCATGCGTTCTTGTAAATTCAGCAATTAGTTTATCTTTTTCACAATGAATGCAACCTAGAGTTTCTTCAGCATTGACAATATTGATAACATTATTCGAGGCAGACATTTTTATTTTTATTTTTATTTTGTATTGTTATAAGTTTATTTTTTATTTATTATTTTATTTATTGATAGTGATATTAACAGATAAATTGAGAACAGAAACAGGTGTATTTAATACAATTGCATAGAATCCTGAAGGTCAAAATCAATCATTTATATACATTTTGTAGATCATAAAAACTTAAGTAATGGCAACAAATCTTATAATGAATGCACTATTCTCAGCTGAATCAATAAATTCCCAATGTTAATTCGGGTGATACATTTCGGGTGATGCATTTTATAATTAACTATGTATGTATATTAAAATAATGATTTTGAAATAACTATATATATATATGTAATCTTCGCACTGTATAATTTGCATAATTATTTCTATATATATATCAGGAAATGCAAGGATTAGTTAATTCTGCATACTTGTAATCAGAATACATCGGCCAACATATATGAAATTATTGATTCAGCTGAATTCAAAAAAAGAAGCTACAGCCAATTTACAATTACAGCTTAGCCAAATTCTTTTATTTATTGTTATTTACTTAATATAATTTAAGATACTTTTTAAGAATGTAATATTACAGATAAAAATAAAAAAAAAATAAAAGTCTAATCCATCAAAAAAGGCAGTTCAAATATTTCTTTTTTTACATCCAGATATTGATCTAACTATTGAACAATTATCAATGAATACAGTATTTAAAGTGTCCAAAATTTTGTGATGCATAAATCTGTTCACACTAAAAATATTTTTGCATATTGTTTTCATAAGATAAATGTGATTTGATCACTTTATAAAATCTAATACAATATCAAAATTTTTTTAATGTGAGCAGATTTATGCACTGCAGAATTCTAGACACTCTATTAGTATCCAATTAACCAAGTTCGTCACATACTGTATCACATGTTGTAAAAGGCAAATCTACCCTTCAATACAAAAATACACTACAATACTACATTAATACAAACTTAACAACTCTAACTAAACCCTAATAATATAAGGCTACGATCAAGACATGAAAAGAATTAGTCTGAGTTACTAGAGTCAATTAGAGCTTTGGATTATATCACAAGTCTATTAATATGACATCACAGTATTTGGTCATTTATTTCTATTGTTAATACAGATTTTATTTATCGAGGGGGAGGAATTAATAGAGCCAAACACTTTTATTTAAAGAACTTAGATGAACTCTCAGAACTAATCACAGGTTAAATATTTTGATTTCTTTAACTTGGAACTTTGAACTTTTCAGAATTATGTTTATTTCTGGAGAGAATCTCTATTTATATAATAGATTTTTACTTATACAGGAATAATGCGAATTCTGATTTTTCTAACTTTTCTAATTTTTCATGTTTTTCTTATTTTTTCACACTATTCTAATTTTTCTTATTGCAACAATTTTTTAGGAAAGACAATCTTGCCGTTTACAACGATATGAAATTAGGAATAATTGCAATGAATATTATTTTAACCGATATTATGACTAAGAATAAGAAAAATGATATGCATAAAGCATTTATTACAATATCTAAGTCAACTCTTTAGAAATTTTAAAACTGCCATTGTTACTATTTCAAAATTAGTGTAAAAAAAAAACTATTACCTATTTAAGTAAATATAAGGATTAATTATATTAAGATGCGATTTTTTTTTGTTGTTTTATAACATCTCTGTTTAAATAATATGGTTCAAAATTATTTTATTTACATTAATTTTAAGGTAATAACTAGGTGATAACTCAACTAAGTAAATCAAACTATATCAGCAATACAGTCAGAACTTCATAAATACACAGATTAAGTAAAAACTCTCTAAATGCCGGTTCGGGCCCTATTTATGAAAGCTATATACAATTTCTACTTTAAGTGCACTATTTCAAAATTTTTTTCCAATGGTCTCGACGGCAATATATTTACAAAGTTCTGATTATATTAGTAATTTTATTATGTGAAATTAAAATAATATGGAAGAGAGTCAGTAGAAATGGGACAAATTTATTAAATAAATTTGTTTTATTTCTACTGACTCCTCCCATATATTTAATTAATAAATAATACACAAAATTTAAAGAATCTACCTTGACATTGCACTTTTTTTTCTAATTTCTTTTAACTAAAAACTCTTTGCAGAAGTCATTTCTAAAGAGTTACATTCAATTTTTTGACTTGTATGTTTAAATTCCAATTTTTTTCACTTAACTAATGAAATTTAAATTATTTATAAGACAAATATTCAAATTCACATGCTAATAGAAAATCTAAAAGTGTAAGTTTATTCTTCAACACTTAATAAATTACTTGTAAAAATTTCAAAGTAATTCTTTGAGGTTTTATAAGTTGTATCATTTTAAAGTAATAAATATACAACTGGCCAGGTCAAATTTTATAAAATTAAAAAAAATCTTTAAGTATATTTTCAATCCAGGTAAGTTTTTCTAAAAAATCGATAAAAATTTTTGTTTTTTATATATGTAATTTTTTGAAAATAAAATTAAAAGCTGGGTTGCCAGGTCACTTAAAAATTTTATATCATGAGGACCAATTTATTAAATTTGTATAGCCTAACTTATAACAGTTTTAAAAATTTTAAATATACTATTAAACTTATGTACGTATGTACATATGTTTATATGTACATACGATAGTATTACAAAGTAAATAGTCTGGAACCGATCTCGAAAATGATCATTGGTCAAATGATTGCCAAATTTTTCTGCTACTACTTTGTTAGTAGAACCTTCTATGATCTATTATATATAATGCCACTACTCTACGATTGGACCTCCTTCCAGAAATTTCCTTTTCTGGTTTCGTACTTGTATTTGGACTTAATCACAGAGCTTCACATTCGATTATGGCCCTCTATTAGGTTACAGAAGCTAAAAATTCTAAGATTTTGCCTCCAGCTTAACTCAAACTGTCAATCTAGTCTGTAGAGGTTTGGTAGCTTAATTTCTAAGTTATAGGACCCAAATCCTGATTTAAAAGTTTAATATTGAATCTGAACTGAACTTTTTTTAATAAAAGTTCAAGTTCAAGTTTAGTTCAATTTTGAACTAAATTTGAACTTAGTCAAAAGTTCAGTTTAGTTTAGTTCATAGGAACACACTTCAAATTTCCTTCTCTTTAAATCCTATAATATTTATAACTCTTATTATACTTTTTAATTTGATAAATATCTTCTAGTGTTACTAATCTGATACATTATCTGTATTATTTACTACATACAAATTTATGTTCTATAGTCATCTCAACACAGATTTCAACAGTAGTCTCAAATTACTACTTATATTGACTAATCTGCTACATGACTTTATATTAACAATAATCAAAAAACTCTAATTATTCACATAGTTTCCAATCATTTACTCTTAAATCTTTTTGAATTAAAATTCTTCTTAATAAGCTGCCTACTCAGCATATACTATACAAATATAATTACCACCTTTCATCTAACTGTTATCACTATAACCAGACCAGTACTTCACTATATTAAATTACTTATCTATTATTTATATTACTTCAAAATCTCATTAACAACTTATTACAACAGGTTGTTAATTCAATATCATTAGACATTTCATTAAAATTAATTGATATACTTTATAACCAAATTAAAATTTTGAATAGTATAACATTTCACTACAATTACAGTATTCTATCTATTAACTCTACTTTATTTGGCTTTGTTTCTCTTAATATTATAAATCTAATTAAAGATACTATATCTTTTTTTTTTTTTTTTTTTTTTATCTTCGTAATATCACGAGAAGGCAGATTTTTATTAGGTATTTAGATAATACATTCTTGGTTACCCTATCCTGTACCATCCACTACAATTACGCCACCTCATAACCTCATGCTGCTTTATAACCTATAGCAAAAGTGTTCTCCGGCTGTTTTGTTCTTACCGGTTTTTCTTAACGTTTTAACTATACTATAGGTCTAAACTGAAGACCACCCAGATCGACATCTGCTATACTACTTGTACCCTAATTCTATAGATAACCCAATAGGGTTCTCATACTACCGGGTTGCCCTAGGGAGGGTATAATATATACCCTCTAATCTTTTTATATCCCATGCACTTCCAGATTAGGCTACAAATACCTTCCGCAGCAGCCGAAACTACCACTAGCAGTCAGGGCGAACCATTAAACCACACAATTTCAGTATCTGGTGCCCTTGCAAAGTTTGTTTCGATCTCGATACCCACATCAAGCCGGCCTTTATACCAATCCCTCCACAACTACTAAACCAGTTAGCCCGAACAGGTTGTTATACCTAGGCTTTAAGTGCCTTCTGGTTTTACTTCCCTTGGTTCCTAATTCCATAGCATAGGACCTTTTCCTCCGGTGTGACTCCGGCGGCCAGGTTGGTGGACTCTTTTTGCCCCAGGGTTTTTGTCTGGTTCTTCGGTCTCCGGTTTCCAACTTTTCCGCAGTATCGTTGAAGATCTTCACTACCTTCTTACTCAGGTCTTGCCAAATAGATTTTAATTTTTCCGGTTCTTTGGATTTGGATTGCCCAAGAGCTTCTATTACAAGATAGTAGTACCAAGATTACAGGTATATATTCAACTGATCGTCAAATAATTGTTACCAGAACACGGACCTATTTTTCTAAAAATGTCTTCAGTGGGATTCAAACTCTAGATCTGCTGCTTGGGGGTGACAACTTAACCACTACTCTAAGTCGCCACACCCTTTCTTTTTTTAAATTAGCTTCTACAATTACTATAAAATTTCTTTATATTTTAATTTACAAATTTATTACACTATTTGAATATTCTAATATATCTTTTGTTCTTTATTTTATTTCTCGTACTATTATTATTTTTCTTTTCAAATTCTCAATCTCTTTAGTTATTACAACACCTACCTTTTACTCTAGCTAGTGCTAAAATAAAACTCTGATATCCTTTATAAATTAAATATCAAACAAACTTTATAATTACTAATTTACAAATCTAGATGAACCATGGCCACTCTAGTTAGTTTAGGCTATAGATAAACTAGTCGAAGTTTCTTTTCTTGCTATTTAAGATATGAAGTTTAAATTATTCTTTTCTTTATAAGAGAGTTATATATTCATTTCTTTGTAAAAGAGTTAAATTGAATTTTAATAAAGAAAGAGACATGTCTTACTATTAATATTTTAAAAAAAAAATTTTTTTAAATAAACACAAACAAAAGAGAAATTCTATTTTGATCTGAGCTCTCCTAGAATTTAGGTTAGTATGAGGCAGAATTATATTAATGCTAGCCAGGTTTTTATATTAAAAACATACTGGCTGGCATTAATATAATTCTGGTCTGTACTAACTTAAAATTTTGCTAAAGGTTATTTTAACCCTGGTTAAATAGAATTTTATTAAAAATATAATTCATAAATTAAATTTACTTTTTTTTTTTTTTTGGTTTTAAGGTGAGGCCTTGCTCATATCTTTATTAATAATTTTTAGAATATTAACAATATAAATTATTACAGTGCAGTTGCCAAAGCTTCTACTTATAAAAATTTGTAAAGTTACTACTATTTGTATCAGTACAAATAAAAATGAAAATTATATACAAGAATAAAAGCTCAGACAAGGAAAAATTTATCTGCAACCTAAACCTACTAGAGTGGTCAGGGACTTATCTAGGTTACTATAGTTAAGATATAATTTAAAAAGATGCTGTACTTGACCCAATATATAGACCAAGTATTAATTTTCTTTTTAGCTTGGCTAGCCAGTAGACAGACTTCAGTATATGAGTATAATTGATCAGGTAGTTCACATAAGCAAGAATATATATATGCTCTTCATATATGATTAGTATTTTTAGGTTGCTGATTTGAATCTGAATTATTAAAGTCTGAGTCATCAAGATATTGAGTAATATCAAAATTTTTGAAGTATAGATAAGTTAGGTGTTATTGTTTTTTCCAATTAGCAAAGTTTGTGCAATAAGATTTCCATACTTAATCATATAATTGTTCATTAATTTTAAGTAATAAGTTAATTATAGTGTTAGATACTATTTTATAGGGAATATTATAATTTTGAATAGTTTGAACTAAAGATCAAGGAATTAGACCCTTAAAAGTAGGTTCTATATAGTATGAGTAGAGTTGTGGAGCAATATTGTAAAATGCTTCATGTTTGTAGATTTTTTAAATTAGATCTTCTAATTCATTGTTAGATATATCAAGTTTCATAAAGTGAAGATAATTTGAGATAGTGGATAGAATTAATTGGTGAAGTAAAGATGGGTTAGTGCAGGTATACCAATGTAGTGGAGAGTCTAAAGAGTTGCAGTGAAAGCAATTATTGCTATGAAAGGTCTTAGGATATAGTGTATAATAAAGAGAATATATAGGAAGCTCATTAAGTAGTGTCTTAATTTTGAAGGACTTGAGTTGGTTAAGTTTGAAGTTTGTAAGATTATATGTGGGTTTGTGATTGTAGTTAAAGTAAAGCCAAGTAGATCTCTAATCTATTTGTTGGTTAAATAGAAACTATTCATTGTTCTGTTTTTGAGATGACTACATTACTAAAATATGAGCTTTACAGATAGTTTTAATAAAGTATCTGATAAAATATTCTACTGGATACAGTTCTTCTTCCTATTGCAAAATATAGTATAGATTATAGATATTAGTATAGTTAAAGTCCAGTAATATATGTTGTTTAGCTAAAGAATCAGTTAGATTATTAAAAGTATTGTCAGTGTGAGCCTAAACTTTGTGAAAAGTAATATATAAATTGAAGGACTGGATTAAATTAAAAAGAGAATACTACAGAGGCCATGCATTAAATTTTAAAATTTAGTTAGAATTAATTATAGTAGAGTTAAGCTTAACAAACTTAGAAATAACAGACTGTGAATCTGTATAAATATTGATAAAGAAGTTGTGTAAAGTAGTTAAAATGGCAGATAGGATAGATAAAGTTTAGCTTTGTAAGAAGTTGATCATAAGTGAATCTTGGCTGAGAATTTGTGAGTTATTTGGTTATTGTTATCTACTTGGACCCAGCCTATGTTTATAGAATACTAGTTGGTGCCTATATCAATAACTAATCTATCAGTATAGAAATTAAAAGAGTTATAGGTAAAGTTAGCTATAGAAATTTCAATTAATTTGTTTGTTTTGTCACTTATATGAAAGATTTCTGAAGCAGCAGAGTGGCAAATAGGAATAGATGGGAGTATAGAAGGTAAACTAGAAGGTATTGGATATTTAATAGCAGTTGAAAAGATAAAGTCTATATATATATATATATATATATTTTTCCACTTTGGCTGTCTTGCCAGTGATCCTTTATTAAGATTATTATATGAGTAAATCATACAATGTTGAGCTTAATATTTAGGCCTGACATCCCGCAGTTACTTCAAAGAGCACTTACAAGCGACCAGCCGCACCGAGCCGAACTTTCATTAAAGGACCTCGATAACCTTAGCCTAATGCCTGGGTTAACCCGGGAACTTATATCAGACCACCGCCCTACAATAAGATACCGCCAATATGATGATATCTTTTCGTAGGGAAGTGAAAAAAACAAAAAAAATCCACTAATACTAATACTAATCCTAAATAGGGGAAGAAAAAAGAAATGAAAACTAATACTAAAAAACAAAAACAAAGACGAAATATGGGTAAAAAAGAAAGAAAAGAAATCTGACAGATCATATTTAAAGGCCTGTGTCGGGCTGAAAAAATTACATATTACTAGATAAAGAAGCTCTATAACAATCTCTATCCTAATTAACTATGCTTAAGGGTGAAAAAAGTTAAAAAAGCTGGCCGAAGCTAGAGTACCGTAGTTACTACTAGATAGAGTCAGCCCAAAATCCGAACCAGTAGTCTCGAAGTATTGTTAAACGGTTTTTTCGATAGCGAGGCACGTGTTTGTATTGTCCTATGATACATACTCGGTTGCTTATTCCGGATGATGACTGCTTTTCTGTTTTAGGAAGTAAATAATACCGACTGTTTTGGTAAATTACGTATCGATCTTTTGGAGGGGGTAAGCTAGAACGCCCACTTTTTGACAAAATTTCCTCAAAAAAAGTGGTAGGTCAACGAAACTTTTCTGTGGTTGTTCCTTGTAAGTTTTACAGTTATATAGATAGACCCAAAGTTTATAATACTCCTGGTGTCGACCTTGTCACTCTATGTTCCCAAAATATCCTTTTGGTTTAGATGCCGAATATAATAGAGGAGTCCACCAGAAAAAAAGCTTGACCTCTACAAAAACCAGTCCAAAGTAGACCACACCTTGGTTTTACACTCTTGGTACTTCGTCGACAATACACCTACTTCTGTAGGACCAAGTTTATTATTTACTTCGACATCTTTTATAGCGCTAACCGTAGTTCAGTTGATTGTTGGAAAGAGTTGAATCTATTGAAACTTGGTTAAAGTCTATATAATTGGCATTAAATTTAAAGAATTAAAAGAGGTTCTTCCAAAGAACTGTATAGATGTGATAGCTGATATATTAATAGTGCAAGCTGAACTTATTCTGTTTGAATTAAGATGGTAGCCAGGATATTGTTACAGGATTGTAGCCTTTTTAGTAAAATACAACCAAGTAATAAGGTCACTCAGTGCAGTGATTGACTTTTGCAAATATATATGGGGTGGATGTGTAATTGTTCACTTAACTACACAGCAGGAAGCAAATAGTTCGAGATAGTAACAGTATATAGATAACTTTATTTCATGCAAGAACATAGAATAAACCTTGCCTATAGGAATTACCTAGAGGGGGAATATTATATTTACAAGAAGGGTATAAAGAGAACAGAGTCTAAGTGAAGTATAGAAACTTATAGAATTGGCAGAGAGGGAAAAAAGCACACTTTATATATCTTTTCTGTTCCAAAGAAAAGGTACACAGTGTGTAAAGGGATATTGGGGGATGAGTAACATTAGTGGAGAAAGTTGGGGAATTGTGTTGGAGGAAGTTGAGGGATTGTACTGGGGGAAGTTAGGGAAATATAAACATTACTCAATTTGTTTATATTTATTTATTGTTTGTGAAGAGGAACTTGGAAAAGAGGAACTTGGGGGATTTTGTATCCAAAACACTTGTGTTTGTATAGGGGGAACTTGAGGGACTTTGTGTGAAGGAACTTGGGGGAACTTGTGTTACTTTCTTGTGTTACTTCTTTGTGTAACCCAAAGGACTTTCTTGTAGAACATTGTGTTACCTGAGGTCATGTGAGGTCATGTGACTATGCCACACTTCCAATAGCCAATCAAAATGTTTCTATAATAATGCTATATAATATTCTATCTAAATATATATAAAACTAATATATAATAATATAATAAATATATCCAATATTTTAACTATATAAAAATGCAAATATTTTGAATAATAATAACTAAAAATAACTAAATAATGTTTAATAAAATCTATACTAAAAATCTACTTTGTAACATTTTTCTCGCCTTAAAATTTTTATTTCATAAAAATGCTACATATGATTATTCTAAATAAAGTTTGTATTCAAGAAGTTAAACAAGATTATTCTGATATGCTGCATAACTTCTGCAGTTCGCAAGTGTTTTCTGTACTCATGTATTTTCGATATAATGAATCTTTGTCTTCTAAAAATAGCAAACAAGTTTTTGTTTACTAATTTATGCTATAATTATATAGCTTCTTTTTTTGGCTATTAAAGCACTGTTTTCTCAAGATTCTAGGGTTTCTAAAAATAAAAAAAAATTTCACAATGTTTTATCGATAACAAATTTTTTGTCTGTTTCCTCCTCTTAAAAAGTGAGGTCTCCAAACTTCATGTACTAATTTGTCTAAAATTAGCTATTGTTTGTTTAATTGTCTGTTTTTTTCCTATTTTAGCAATCACATTGTTGCTTGTGATTGTTTTCTGCATGTATCGTCTAATCTATTCATTATGGCTAATGTTATTCTTTCTCTAAAAATAGCAACATCACATTGCTTGTCTATTTTGGCAATTGTTTATGCCTAATTTCTATATCAGTCGATCAAATTTTTTTTCTTGTTCTAAATGCTTCTATTTTCTTCTATTTCTTTCTATTTCTTTGTTGAAATTTCTTTGTTTCTTATTTTTATATCTGCTAATCGATAGTTATCTTGTGTTTATTGTTTGTTACGACTAGTTGTTTATTGATTTCTATCTTGGGAACAATAACAATTTTCATTATTTATTCCCTTGGTTTTTAGCATCGTTAG
>CAJVPZ010002658.1:0-12071 GCA_910592135.1 Racocetra fulgida | reverse complement strand
TTACAACTCTACGCAAATCAAAACTAAAAATTAGATTTTTTGTAAATTTACGGATTTGTAATGTAAGTAGAGTATTGTATTATAAAAAAAGGAAAGCATTATAAGGTAATCTAAATTAAGTTCAATAGATTTTCTGTTTGTGCCTCTTTTTGCGAGAATATCTGCATTCTGATTTAGAGCATTTTTAAAGTATGCTTTAACTTTGTATATAGTGAAGGATATATTTTTTCTTTTGAAGAAGATTGTTGATAATATGTAGGTAATCCTAATTTTTAGTTTTGATTTGCGTAGAGTTGTAATAAGGTAAATTTTTAAAAATTTGAATTGTAGAGAAATTGTCACAGTGAATATGTGTAAGTTTTGTGATAAAGAAAGAAGTATAAATATAATTGGTGCTAGTTCAGCTCTTGTGGTGTTAGGAGCATTTGTAATATTAGCAGAGAATTTGATTTTGGTATTATTTTCTAAGATCTAACCAATCCCAGTTTGAAGATTTGGTGTTGAGTATTTTTAATTGATGTATCTATATAAAAGTGAAGAATTTCTGATGATGTTAATTGTATTTGTTGATAGATATTAATAAGTTCTGTTTGGTATACTGGAGTAATAATAGAGTTGGTTAAAAGTTCAATATTGGGATCTTGTATTTGGATATATGAATTTTCTGATATAATGAATTGGTGCAAAGAGAAGAAAATTTGTGATAGTGATAATATTTCTTGATAGTCAATTGAGAGTTTATAAGTTTGTTTTTATTTTTGACTTTTACAAAGGAATTGACTGCAAATGTAAAGGAGATTGTAGATATTTGTGAGGAAGGTTCAAGAATTATAATACTAGGAGATTTTTGAAGAATAAGTTAGTTTTCAAAAAGGAAGTTGTTTTGTATTATAGAAATAATTTTCACTATTTGTAAATTAGTTTAAGAAGAGAAGATTGTCCAGTTATTTTTTTTTAGAGATTGTAGATGGTATTAAAATTAATGTAAATGTATTAATAAATGGATTAATATTTTCTAATTAAATTGATAGCCAAATTGAGAGTAATGAGTTATTAGTTATTAGATTTTTAATGTACTTATTCCAAGAGAGAATTGGTCCTCTGAATGATTTATGTGTTCAAAGATAAATATTGTTCTATAGTAGAAGAAATTGATTATCAGATGTAAGAAGTTGTTCTATATAAAGAATTTGATTGTTTTTTAGACTTTGGATAGTTGATAGTTTAGGATTTTGGGTGATAAAATTGTAGATTATATTTAGTTTGATGTTATTTGAATTGTTTTTATATTATTAATTAAATTACTGAAATTAATATTGTAGTTTGAAATATGAGTTAGAAAGAGAGGCTAGTAAAATTTCTCATTTTATGTTTATGTTATAAAATTATGTCAGAAGTGATTGTTGGCTGCCAAATTTTTGAAGCTATTCTTTGGTTTGAATTTCAAAAATTTGTTTTAAGAATGAAGATGAATTAATTGTTTTTTCAATAATACTGCAACTAGTATAGGTAAGTAGTTTGTGGAGAGTAGAGATATTTAGAAGTTGCGAATTTGTAAGAATATCATTATTAGTATTAAGTGAAAGATTGAGAGATTTTTTAATTTGTTTGGTAATAGAGCTTGAAAGTTGAGTAATTTTTTGATTTGTAAGTAAAGTAATCTGCAGGAGGTATTCTAGTAATGGTAAGAAGATAGTATTAAAAAGTCTAGATATTTGGATAGGTAGGAGTTTTTTATATTGTATAAGTTTGATAAAGTTGTTTGTTTTGTCTAGGTTTTATCAATTGTAGATTGGGTGAAGCCTACACCATCAAAATAAATACCAAGATATCTAATAGAGTCTGTTAGTTTTCTTGATTTTATAGATTCGTTATTAAAGATAATTTCTGGTTGTAGTTCTTAAGTAGATATTTTTTATGAGTTAGATTTAATGTGTAAAAGGTCAGATTTTGTTGGATTGACTTGGATATTATTGATTTTATTAAGTTGTTCAACATCTTTAAGTAGTTGTTGTAGGTTATCTTTATTTTTACAATGCCATATAGTATCATCCATATATGCTAGTGGAGGAATAGTAATTTGTAAGGAATATATATTTTGAATTTGTTCAATAGGAGATGATGCTTTGATTTTAAGGAAAGAGTTTTGATATTTGTTATTTATATATGTTAAGATAGAATCGTAATAGATTTTCCAGAGAAGTGGCGAGTACGTTTCTCCTTGTTCAATACCAGAGTAAAGTATAATTGGATCTGTTAGACCATATGCTTTTATGACTCTTGCTTTTCGATCTTGATGTAAATTTGAGACATGCCTATTCTTTTGCATGCTTGTGCAAGTCATTGGATATTGATTTTATTAAAAGTTTTGGACATGTCTTGGAAAAGTATTCAAGCCTCTTTTTTGTTATATTTATAGTGTTCAATTGTATTATGTAGGATCTGAATTGGTATATATGTAAAGATATTAAGTGTTGCAGCAAAGTTAAGGTTACTCAAAAGATTGTTTTGGTTAATTATTTGATCGAGTCTTTGTTTGAAAATTTTGGTTAGGCATTTTTTAAGAGCTCTATAAGTGAAATTGGATGAACTTGATCCAAGATATAGTTCCAGGTTGATTTTTTTGGAATGAAAAATATATTTGATGTTTTCCAATCTGTAGGTATTAGTTGTAGTTGTAAACATTTAGATAAGAGAGATTTGAGTATTTTTTGACTTTGTTGTGAGGCTAATTTGATATGTTTGTAGTTGGTTCCAAAAGGGCCAGAGGCCTTTTGATTAGGTAGTTGGTTTATAGTTTTAATCCATTCATCATCCGAGATTTCTATAAAAAGATTGCTATAGTAAATCTCAAGTTCAGATGTGGTTTGTATAGATCGTAGAAGTCAGAGTCAATAGGGATAGGTAAGAGTGGTGTTGTTGAAAGTAGTTTTGAAAGTGTTGTTGAGTAGCTTCCTTAATATCTTTAGGATTTGTTAATAAGGAGTTATGAAGAAAAAGTCTATCTAAGTTGGTATTATTATTATATCTTTCTAAAACTTTTTTGAAAAATAGCTTGGGATTTTCAATGAAGTTTAAGTTTCTTTCTTGAAGTTTATTTGAGATTTCTTGTTATATTTGTTTTCTGTTTTTCTGGTCTATTATTGTTTTTAAATTTTTAGTCTCAATTTTTAGGAGATTACAAAAAGTTGATAGTTGTAAATTGGGTAAGATATTAGGTGTTAATAGTATATTGTTTTGAAATTTTTGGTAGTATTCATGAAGGAGATTAGGAAGTTTAGGTGATTTGAGTGATTTTTTAATTTTAATAAATGTTTTGTATTAAAAGAAAGTGGGTGTATATTTGATTTTTAAGTAGATTGTTTTTTCTTATTAGAATTTATTTTTTTATATATAATATATTTGTAGGTTGCTTTTATGAAGGATTTGTTAATTAATATCCAGATCTTGTTGATTTTGGGTCTGTGTAATTTGATTTTTAATCTTTTTTAGGTTTCCATCCAGATGGTTTTGATATTTTTCAATTTGGTCATCAGTTGTATGCTTCTAAAGAGTTATTTTTTATTTAGATTGTTTGTGGAGTGATATTGGAGTAGTAGATAAAGTGATTTCTAAAAGATTGATGTTGTGGTTTGAGTCTGTAGGAGTTGTGTCCAAGATATCTGCATAGTCTAAGGTAGTTATGTGTAAGTTTGTCTAGATTTGGTTAATTCTGCTTTGGTGTTCTTTGTGATAACAAGTAAATTTAGGAAGATTAGCATAAAAAATTCTAAAGGTGTCATAAAAGTTAGATTTAAGATATTTAATTAATAGAGATTTTGGAGTTTGAGTCTTTTTAGGTGGTAGTTGATCAATTTTAGGATTTGTTGATGCATTAAAGTCTTTCATGATAATAATTTTATAGTTGGTTTTTTGGATAAAAAGGAGTGTTTTTTCATATATTTCTTTTTTCAAAGTGTGTTTTTCTTGGTAGAAAAGTATATTTATAAGAGTCGGATAGAGTAGTTTGATAGGGAAAGATCTACATTGAGAATGTAGCCTTTATATTCTTGTATTATACTGATGTATTTAGAGAAATTTTTATGTATTAGAAGCCCAACACCACCTTGTCTGGTATTATTAGTCTCACTCTAGAGATTGGTGTAGTTGGAAAGATTTTGAGTTAGTGAAAGTAGTTTTGCATCTTTGGTACTTAGGTAAGTTTCAGAGAAACCAAAAATATTTATTTGGTTTTTAGTGATAAAGTTGTGTAGTAAGGTTTGTTTAGAGTAAGATAGTCTATTTGTATTAAGGAAACAGATTTTGATTTGTTCAAGTATAAAAGTAGATTGGTTAGAAAGGTTTTGAGTTGTGTTAAGTATATTTAAAGGTTGACTTGTATAATAGTTTTCAGATAAGGTGATTAGTAATATAAGAGAAGGGTCTGTTCTATTATCCAATAAAGGAGCTGTTGGTGTTGAATGTGATGTTAGTTGTGTTGATTGTAGTGTAGCAGTCTGTAGTTCTGTAGTTAAAGATTCAAATGTTAATAGTGAAGTATCTAAAAAGAGGTCTGTAAGTATATTAGATATAGTGTGGCTATTAGATTTAAGTGTAATATTGCAGTAATGCTTTAAAGCTTCTCTAGATGGGACAAAATGACCTGGTAATGGTTTGGATTCAAATGGTAGAAATATATGTGCTTCAGACACTAGTCGAAATAAAAAAAATCAGGCATATATCTTATTTTAAACCAATATATGTCTGATTTTTGTTAAATTACAAATTTGCTATAGCCCTGATTGATGCAAATTTATGAAGCAACCTAATTTATATAAAATTATAAAATAGTTAGTCCCAATTAATGTTGATTGTTGGTGCAATTCAGCATGTAATCAGGAGAAATTCCGCAATAAGTTAGAAAAAATTTAGAATGTAGTCAGAAGAAATTCAGCATATAATCAGAAGAGCTAAGATCAATCAGATTTCATTATACGATTGTTCTTTTATCATCATACAACAAGAGTTTGATCCCTTCAAAATTTGATATCACTACCACAACTAGTGATATATCCTAAATTGTTTTGGCACCTGATATTTAAAAATTATTATCACTATATATTATTTAGAACTTTGTTACGGCAAATCCCAAACTAAGATTCAGCAATTTAGGATTTAGCAGGTGACAAAACTATCAGGTTTGAGTAATCAAAAGTAATTTTCTGTATCTCTAACCTGATAAGAGGTCTTGATTATCTATAAGGGAAAAACTCGAATCTGAAAACTACAGATTATTATTATGAATCACTAATTTTTTAATAACCTACTTTCCAGATTCAGGTTTTCTCTTGGCTGCACTTATACTGTATAATGTCAATCATCAACTTTGAGGAGGCCGCATACAAGTTTCATAAGATTTTTGTTGTTTATTTTTCTAAGTTTTTTTTTATTTATTTTTCTTTTTTTTTAATTTTTTTTTTATTTTATTTATTTTTATATTTTTTTTTTTATTTTATTTAGTTTTCTAAGTTTTTTTTTTATTTTATTTATTTTTTTAAGCTTGTTTTTTTTTTATATATAAACTTATAATCTAACAGACCTTTTGTAAGAACGCTTTACTAATTTTTTCAAATTCTGGAAAATAAACCAAGATCGCAAAGTAAAAAAGCATTGTTAGCAGGAGCACTTTGCAAGAACACTTCTTAACTCCTTGGGATCTTAGAGAAAGAGTAGTAACAAATGTACCTTACAAGAACAACAAGCAACTTTCTTAGGTAGGACAATTCAATTTATAGAATAACTAAGAACCCAAAAGACAGTGATTATAGAAGTTTCCCAAAATTAGTAAATATTAATTATAATGAAATAAGTTGGGCTTCTAATCCTAAAATATAGTTAACGAAAATGTGTATAGTTGCATTAGCAGGTACACTCTTTGGAAACACTAACCTCATTAGATCAGAAAGTGGAAAAGCAGTAACAAACACACCTTGCAAAAACAATAATCGACTTTCTTGGATAAGGTCAATTCTGCAGTTGTAATTTATAGAATAACTAAGAACCTGAAAGATAGTAACTACATTACGATTATACAATAAAGAAAGTCTCTTAAAATTGTTAGATAGTAAATATGATAAATTAAATTAGGCTTCTAATGTGGCTACAAATTAATGCATAATAATTTACATTTCTGAAATATAGTTAACGAAAGTATGTATAATTGTATTAGCAAGTACACTCTTCAGGAACACTAACCTCATTAAATCAGAAAGTGGAAAGCAGTAACAAACACACCTTGCACAATTTTTTGGATAGGATCAATTTTGCCATTACAATTTATAGAATAACTAAGAACCCAAAGATTGCAACTACATGATTATTATGCAGTATGCAAAGCAGGTAAGTCTTTCAAAATTATTAGATAGCAATTAAATTTGGCTTTTAATTTAGCCAACTCTTATTTTATATTGATAGGCTTAATGTAATTCTCAAAGCCAATTAGTGTATAAAGATTTTCATTTCTAAAATATAGCCAATGAAAATATGTTTATCATAGTTTCATTAGCAAGCATGCTTTCAAAAAATATACTAACTTCATTGAGTTAAAGTTAAAAAAGCAGTAACGAACGCATCTTGCAAGAATAATTGACTTTTCTTGGATTGCCAATTTTAAAATTGCGATTTATGGAATAACTAAGAACTATTACAGCACGTTAGCAGAATTAAGCAAACAATTGGTCACCAAATTTAATCATTTGGACTCCAAAGTTAATTTGGTTACCAAATTATATATTATTGTATTAATCAATCGATATAAAAACTTGAAAAAAATTTTTCACTTTTGATCTGTACCGATAATAAGTCTAACTCATCTTCCCCAGAGTCTAATCCATCTTCTCCAGAGTCTAACCTATCTTCCCCACAGGATAACCCTTCCCACCCTTGACGCATCTTATTAGACATAGAAATTTATTAAAATGACGCATCATAACTGGGTGCCAGTTAAATTCCGATAAGCACAATTCTGAAAGATCATAATCCTAACTAAAAAATCCTGCTATTCAAAATCCCGACAATCCTGACAGTCAGAATTTTCAAGTTGAAACTCCCAAATATGGGGTATGCTTAAAGCTAAGTAGCCTCTTATAATTTAATTAACTTTAAGATTAGGCTACTTTATACAAGAGTTAGGCTAGGGTTAGCTTATTTTTCATTAGAACTTTTAATTGTTAGGATTTTTAACTGTCAGATTTTTGGCTGTCAGAATTTTTGCTGTTGGGATTTTTTGTTGGGATTCTAACCTGTCAGAATTTCACTTGTCAGGATTTTGACCCAAACCTAATTTATCAGCTTAATCAAAGCTGAAAAATTTTAATAGGTCAAAACCACTAATGCTAATAAAAAAATTAGTTTTTAAATAAAATAAATCCGGGATAGTAACTAGAATTACTTTAAATAAATAAAATAAATATAAAAAATATAAAATTAAAATAAAAAATTATTAATTATTAATATATATGTTTTTAATTTTTAAAAGAATTTAATGTTTCAGATTTAGTTTTTTAATTATAGCTTAAATTAGTTTTTATAAATAGATATATAGTTAAAAATAATGATTTAATTCACTCCACTAGCCAATAAAATGGTTAGAGACTATAGATGCAAACTTATAACATCACCTAGTTATATCCTATATAAACAATTAGTTTATAAAATAGAATGCAATTGAGCTATAACTAATGACGTAGATAAGTCTACATCTAAAGTTTTTATACTGATTGATACCTGATTAATACCTGTTTTTAAATTTAACAGCCCTATTATATGCCAATTTGCATTATCAATTGACATTAATCAGTTTGTCAAATTTAAAAATCAGCATTAATCATATAGGTATCAGTTTTAAATATAACATAACTGATTTGTATCCTATCTGCCAGCTTTTGACTAGTGAGAATAGTCTCTTTTAATAGAAATAGTAAGAGTATGTATGTGTGAGTTTTCTAGATTGTAATCAAAAAGGCTAAGATGATTGAGAAATGAGATGATAGTTTGTGGCTCAGGTAGTATTAGTAAGTTGTGGTATCTGAGAAATCTGTTATAGCATAGATGTGATGAATATGGAAGAGGTCTTGGATCTGGGTCAGTGGTATGTTCAGTGTTGTAAATGTTGAGACAGACATCGTGTGTAAAGTAAAAGTATAGATTGTAGGTCTAATTATCTTTAACCATATTGAAAATAGTTACTGTTTCAAGAGAATGGATATCTGAGATAGTAGAGAGAGGAATGAAGGGAAGATATTTATAGATTTCAAATGGTGTTGTAAAATAACCACAGTGTTCAAAGTTATGAACAGACTGGGGATAGACATAGGCAGTGCTTTAGTCTTCTTTAATTAATAGATAGAATATAAAGTTGTATATATTATTATAATTATAGTTGAAGGATTCAAAATGCTTGATAAAAGAATCAATAGTTTGTGAATACTGAAGTGTAGGAAGGTTGTAGGACAATAGGATCTTGTTATAACATGTATTAGAGTTGTGATCTAAACTCAACAATTTTAGTACTATTTGATCCGTCTTATTGAGACAAATCGAATGGTACTAAAATCGTTAAGTTTCGATCACTGGATCACAAGATATCATAAAATTTGTCATTTTTTTACAAAGTAGCAGATTTTTGCAGATCTGCACTATATTTATTTTTCTGATAATCTTATGCTGCTTCAATTGAAGACTACTCAGATCAACATATACTATACTACTTGACCTTAATCTATAGATAATCCAGTAGAGTTCTCATACTACTAAGTTGCTCTAGAGGAGGTGTAGTATATACTCCTAATCTTTTTATATCTCATGCATTTCCAGATTAGATAACAAATACTTTCTACAGCAGCCAAAACTATTACTAGCAGTCAGGGCTAACATTAAACTACACAATTCCAGTATTTGATGCCTTTACGAAGTTCGTTCCAATTCTGATACCCATATTAAACTGGTCTTTATACTTATTCCTCCCAAACTACCAAACCAGTTAGCCCAGATAGGTCATTATACTTTGGCTTTAGGTGCCTTTTGGTTTTATTTTCCTTGTTTACTAATTTCGTAGCATAGGATTTTTTTATTTAGTACGACTCTAGCAGCCAGATTTGTAGATCCTTCTTGCCTCAGAATTTCTGTCTGATTCTTCAGTTTTTAGTTTTCAGCTTTCTGCAGTATTATCAAAGATCTTTACTACCACCTTGCTCAGATCTTGCCAAATAGATTTCAATTATTTCAGTTTCTTGGATTTGGATCAACCAAGAGCTTCTATTTCAAGATGATAGTACCAATATTACAGGTGATATGTTTAACTGATTGTTAAATAATTGTTACTGATACACAGGCCTATTTTTCTAAAAACCTCTTCAGTAGGATTCAAACTCTAGATTTGCTGCTTGGGAGGTGACAACTTAACTACTACTCTAAGTCACCACACCCTTTCTAAGCAACTTATAATTAGTTATATACTTAATTTTAATTAAATAAGTATATATAATTACTATGGTAACCCATTACTATAAACTAATACTATTAATATAATATTATTTATATTTATTTATCTTTTATCTATCTAATAAAATAGTTATAAAATTATTTTTATAAATTAAAAAATATTTTTAAAATATTTTTATTAATAAATAAAGATAATGCTATTTATATATTCTAAATATTAAAATTTTATTGGTTTGTTGTTTATAATATTTAAAATTTTTAGCTAAAGAAAGTTTTAATTAGTGATTAGACCTGTTTAAAAAAATATTAACTGGGTTACTGCAGGTAGTTTACACAGGTTATCTAGGTAGTAAAAAATTCTTTATTACAGGTTACTTATAGGTGAGTCATCTAAATTATCTGGGTGATAAAAGACTTTTATTACAAGTCATCTGCAAGTAAGTCATTTAAATTATATAAATGGTAAAAAATTTATTATAGACTATCTATGGGTATAAATAATAATTTATTATGATTATTAAAATAGCAGTTTTTTTTAAGTGTATTAAACAAAATTAATGCTAAATATTACAGAATTATATAAAAATTAATTATTCATATTGATAAAGATCAACAGATTGAAAGAGCTAGTTAAAAATTATATACAATAATCCTGCCTTCAGATTACAAGAAGAAAGAGCCTAGATTGAAGAATGGTTAATTAATTAATTATATAAATCAATACTAATCTAAAATATGTAATAGAAAAACTACTGACTACAAACAATATATAAGTAGCTGACAACAAGTAATTTTTAATGCTTCTCTTTATTTTGACACAATAGTCTTCACAAATGATTTTCATAACCCAACCTCTTTTATTACATATTTAATCTCCTAATTCTGACATTTTCTATTTAATAATCAGCCTGCTTTGAGCAGATAAAAAGCTACTAGTTGATGCTTTTTGCTTATTCTACTGTTATAATAATACCTAGTGTGCTTAGAAAACAATAATATTTGATTAATAATTTACATATCAAATACATTACACTTTAATTAATATGAATTAGCTAATTATATATAAATTAATTGCTATAGAAAACTAATTTATATAGTTTAAAGTAATTTTTAGAAATATAATATTTCATTAACAAAAAATCTTTATAAAAATTATTAAAAAAGAATATTTATATTTACTGTTCAAAAATAATCAAAATAATTAGTAACTCTAAGAACTTTACTTAAAAACTAATATTTATACTATTTAGTACTAGTTATATTAATCATAAAGATAGATGCATAATATTGTCATGCGAAACCAGGAATGAGAAATTAGTATATTATGGTAATAGATATTATGATGAGAACCTTTTAAATATATTTACTAAATATGTATAAAATTTAAATAAACATACTCATAATTTGCGATTATAACTATCTGCATAGGTTGTTTGCAGTTTAAAAGGTTAATTTTAAAATAAAATTAAGTGTAAAACACATATGTTTAGTGGCAATTTTCATTAATTATCAACCCATGTAGTTTGTAAATTTAAATATAATGCATGTGATTTCATAATTAGTAAACTGAATGTGATTTACTCAATAAATGGTTCTAACAGATTTGCTTATAAAGTTTGCAAACTTAACCTAAAAATTATATGTATTAATATATTTAACAAGTTTACATATTTCATTTAATGAAAGTTTTTCAAAAAAAACTACATTATATGAGTTTGGCAATTTGTTTAATTATACATTTTTTATATTGTCACGATTTTTTTTTATTTAGTAATTGTGACTGTATAGTAAAAAGGTAATAATGGAGAAGTTTAAACAATAAACTACAAGAATACTGTAAGGTTAAACATGGGCGAAGGCTTAGAAGTATAGATCTATTTCAATGTTTATTTTATTTAGCATTTTTATTTATTTTTATTATCTAGATTTCTTTATTTGTTATTTGGGTATAGAGTGAAGGTTGTTAAAGCTTAGATAGATATTATTAAAAAAAGGCATAGAAGGAAGGAATCTGGTCAGGCTAAAGTAAAGGAAGGAAAACAAAGTCTAGAGAAAGGTTATAAAGATAGACTTTGGAATAGTAATGTAATGAAACATGTAAAAGCTTTGTTACTAGTATAGAATAATTCTTTGATGCATAATATATAATCTGTATTTTATTGCATTATATTATTAGAAAAATATTTTAAACTTATGCATATAACAAAAGATAAAAAGTCTCATAAACAAATATAGAAATTACAAGTAAAAGTCACAAGAATAGAATATCTAATTAGAGACAAGAGAGATACACTACTTCACTTGCCTGTAAACTATACTCTATATATTTTATACTCCGTTTCTGGTATATATAAGTTGTAAATACTAAAAATAGTTAACAAAAAAAGAGAATTAAGATGTTATATATAAATTTAAAGAACTTTTTATATAATATTTTATATACTATTATAAACTACTTAATCTATTATTACTTATATTTTAACTTTAATATTGAAATTATATAAAATATATATATTTTTTTTTGAATGTTAATAGTGAGACCATGTCTCTGTCTTTATTAAAATTTAATTTAACTCTCTTACAAAGCAAAG
>CAJVPZ010002657.1:0-12073 GCA_910592135.1 Racocetra fulgida | reverse complement strand
TTTAGTTTTTCTTGTTTAAAACATTCCTTAACCACTCTTATACGTTAAGTCAAGTAATATATTTGTTTGACTTAACTAGCGACGCACATTTTATTATTATTATATTTATTATTTAGTTAAGCCAAGCAAGCATATTACAATATGTATGTATATGTATATGTATATTATTTAATTAATTAATATAATACATGATTATTGCATCAAAAAAGTATAGGAGTATTAAAAAAGTAGGTGCAGGTATACCAAAAATATAAGTTTTGCTACTAGGAAAGTGTGCTAAAGCCTTGTATCTATATGACTTTTTCTATATAGATCACCAATTAAAATTATTAGATTTTGTTTACACAGATCAACCTGAAAAAAAATAAAATTTGAAAAATAGCAATCTAAACCTGTCTTGGTATATTAATAAAAAATGTCAAAAAAAGAATTTTACCTATATATTTGTCTTATCTTATTAATAATAAACTAACTTTAATTACAATTAAAACTTTAAAAATTATGGTATACAAGGCTTTAACAATTATCCTATTTTAATTAAACAGCATATATCATTTAAAAATCATAAAAAAATAGGCTAACTTCACAATCAAGATTATTATCTATTTTATTTTAAACTACCTTTGAATTTCATAAAAAGAACTTTCAAATATTAAGAAATTTATAAATGATATCTATAAATTAAACTAATAATTTTTTTATTATTAAATAAACTCAGAAAGCAAATTTTTCTAAATTTTATATATTAAATAAAATTATTTAAAATTTACCAATAGTAAATTTTACCAATAATTATTTATACATAATTAAATCAAATAATTTTTATAAACTAAGAATTAATCTATTTAATGTTAAAGTTAAATTAAAAACTAAAAGATGATCTCTTGATCAACAACAAAATAAATCGAACTACAAAAAAATGCTATAAGAAAGCAACAAAGTAGACATGATGATATTCTTGGTTTATATAAACCAACTTGCTATTGACGAAACTATTATATATATGAAATACCAAGAAGCAGGTATATAATACAAGCTGGGTTAAGCTTTTAGTAGATTTCTTTGCACTTTTAGCATCTAAACCAAAAGAATTATTTTGGGAACAATGTCACTATAGGTTTCTAGTCAGGAATATCTAGTAGAAACTGAGGAACTAGACTATACAACTATAAAATTTACAAGAAAAACCTCATATACTTTCATTGACTTACTACTTTTTTGATAAAATTTTTGTAAAAAATAAACAATTTAGTTTACTTTTTTCAAAAGATCAATATCATGTATACTAAAACAGTCAACATTATTTATTTCCTAAATTGGTATAACAAAACAACAAACACATCAAGGCACATATCTCGAATATAAAAAACTAATCAAACAATGCTTTGAGACTAATTTGGATCAAATATTAACCTCCCTACTTAATTTGATTAAAGAAGTATTTATCCAACAATGTTTTAAACTTAGATATATTAAATAGATAAATTTAAAATAATAATATAATTTATTTAGTATAGTATATAATTTTTTAAGCCCTTTCACAGATCTACTATATAAATGTGATATTAGGATAATCATTCTTTTTGTTTTTGTTTCAATATTTCTCTTCTTTTTTATCTTCTTGCTTATATCTTTTATTATTATCCTTTATATCTTTATATTTTTTGTTTATTTGTTTTTCTTTTATTAGACTTTTTAATGAAGTGTATAACTACTCCAACTAGTGATCATTGAGATCAAATCCTTAAAGAGTTAAGAATTCAATATGAAGTATAATGTCTGCTAAGCAGGTCACATTTAGACCTTAGTACTAAGTAAATCTCTTTGTATAGTAGAATTATAATATAGAAAATTGTATTCCCTATTAATATTGATTTTTTAATACTTTTAATAAAGTATAAAGCAGAACTACTGAATATAAAAAAAAAAATTAAAGAATAAATTAAAATAAGAATATAGATTATAATAAAATTTTGCAAAAAATTTTTTTTAATAAAGCATCAATGCTGGTTTTATATATAAAATTTTGAAGAAATATTATATTCATATTATAATACCATATATCTTACTTAGAGTTAAAATCTGATTTTAAGATATATAGTAATTTTTTTTTTTTTTTTTTTTTTTTACCTTCGCAATATTGCGAGAAGGCGGATTTTATTAGGTATTTAGATAATACATTCTTGGTTACCCTATCCTGTACTATCCACCATTCAAATGCTACATAGGAACTCGCGAAGTGAGTTTCCATTTACATAATATACACTACAAAGTAGTGTATATCATTTATATAATTTAATTTAACGTTAATGTTAAATGATTAACGTTAAATTAATAACATTAATCATTTAACATTAATGTTAAATAAATAACGTTAAATCATTTAACATTAACGTTAAATAAATAACGTTAAATTAATAACGTTATTTATTTAATTTTAAATAAATAACGTTAAATAAATAACGTTATTTATTTAATGTTAAATAAATAATGTTATTTATTTCATGTTATTTATTTAATGTTATTAATTTAACGTTATTTTGAAGTATATGACATATCGCACATTACATTTAAAAAATTTAAAGTGCGATATGTCATATACATTTAAATAACAATAAATAAAAAAAATAATGCAAATGTAACGTGTCATATGTGATCAACGATCACATGACATGTGTCACATGATGTGCGTTACATGATGTGCGTTACATGATGTGCATTACATAATGTGCGTTGAACCCAAGTCGGGTTCAAATGCACCTAATCCGGGTTCATTTGAACCCAAGTTGGGTTCAAATAAACCCGATCTGGATACCAATTTGGGTATATTTGAACCTAAGTCGGGTTCAAGTGAACCAAGACGTAACGAGATCACATGACTTGACCAATTGGCAAAATTGGTATAAAGGGTGTGACCAATCATCAATGTAACAAATAAGCATTTACTATATAACAAACATATAGTAATACTTAATTGTCACATCCAATTAATCACACCCTAATGAACCTGGGTTGGATTCAAACGAACCCAACTTAGGTTCAAATGAACCCAGGTTGGATCCAAATGAATCCAAACGAACCCGGGTTGGATCCAACGAACCCGGGTTGGATCCAAATGAACCCAACTGAACCTGGGTTGAATCCATGTGATCCCAGTTGAATCTAAGTGAACCTGGGTTGGATCCAAGTGAACCCGGGTTGGATCCAAGTGAACCCGGGTTGGATCCAAGTGAACCCGAGATGGATCCAAATGAACCCAACTTAGGTTCAAATAAACCCGGGTTGGATCCAAATGAATCCAAATGAACCCGGGTTGGATCCAACGAACCCGGGTTAGATCCAACGAACCCGGGTTGGATCCAAATGAACCCAACTTAGGTTCAAATGAACCCGGGTTGGATCCATGTGATCTCGGTTGGATCCAAGTGAACCCGGGTTGGATCCATGTGATCCCGGTTAAATCCAAACGAACCCGGGTTGGATTCAAATGAACCCAACTTAGGTTCAAATGAACCTGGGTTGGATCCATGTGATCCTGGTTGGATCCAAGTGAACCCGAGTTGGATCCAAGTGAACCCGGGTTGGATCCAAGTGAAACCGGGTTGGATCCAAGTGAACCCAGGCTGGATCCAAATGAACCCGGGTTGGATCCAAATGAATCCAAATGAAGCCGGGTTTGATCCAACGAACCCAAATTGGATCCAAATGAACCCAACTTAGGTTCAAATGAACCCGGGATGGATCCAAATAAATCCAACTTAGGTTCAAATGAACCCGGGTTGGATCCAAATGAACCCAACTTAGGTTCAAATGAATCCGGGATGGATTCAAATGAACCCAACTTAGGTTCAAATGAACTCGGGTTGGATCAATATGATCCCGTTGGATCTAAGTGAACCTGGGTTGGATCCAAGTGAACCCAAGTTGGATCCAATTGAACCCCAAAATGGATCCAAATGAACCCAAGTTGGGTCTACTTAAACCCAACCGGGTTCAAATCAGGTTCACTTGAACCTAATACGGGTCCAAGTGTACCCAAATTGACCCACTTGAATCCAAGTCAGGTTCAAGTGAACCCAATTTGGGTTCGTTTGAACCCAATTCGGGTTACAGGTCAAAATCGGGTTCACTTGAACCCAACCCAGGTTCAAATCGGGTTCATTTGAACCCAACACAGGACCAAGTGAACCCAATTTGGGTCTACTTGAACCCAAACTCAGGTTTAAGCAAACCCAAAACAGGGTTCAAGTGAACCTAACCTGGGTTCATGTGAACCCAACCCAGGTTCAAGTGAACCAACCTGGGTTCAAGTGAATCTAATCTGGGTTCAAGTAAACCCAAGTTAGATTCACTTGAATTTAACAAATAAAAAAATTGAGAACACGTCCCCGGAGCATCGCCCGGGTCGGAGAGCTAGTCTCCCCAATACTAAAGGAGTAACCTTCGTTACGGTCAATTCGTATCTTACTATTTTTTTTAGTAAAATATGAATTGTTTTTCAAATGCTATATGGGAACATGCGAAGCGGGTTCCCATGTACATAATTTACTCTGCGAAGCAGGTAATTAAATATTGTAATTTAATGATATGTTAATTAAACATATCACAAATTAAAGTTTTTTTTAGGATTCCGCATAAGGGGTCCTAATTAAAAAAATATAAATAAACATAGGATCCCGTAATCGGGGTCCTGTGTTTAATTTAAAAAAAATTAATGTTAATGTAAATTAATGTTAACATTAACATTAACGTTAACATTAATGTTAACATTAACATTAATGTTAATTTTAAATTAACGTTAACGTTAACATTAACATTAATATTAACGTTAATGTTAACATTAATTTACATTAACATATGTTTGGGTCATGTGATGATCTGCGGGTAGATTATCCAATAATAGGAATCGCTTAAAGCTGTGTGCAGTCATGTGATATAGAGCCAATAAAATTGTTTGTTTTGATTGACACGGATCAACCCGATGAAGAAAAAAGTGAAAAAACATCAAAAATACAAGAAGCGAGTGTCTAAACCTATCATGGGGCATTAATAAAAAATGTCGGGGAGGCAATTTTACTATAAAATCTCCCCTCACATTAACCCTACACCAACCCTTACTCTAACTTTAACTAAAACATCAAAAACATATGACCACACATGGCTTTAAGCATTCTCCAATAATGAGTTTCTATTTTGTGTACTATAACACAATTAGGAAAATTCAAAACAAACGTTCACTTTTTCAAAAAATGCTCATTTCTCAAAAATTTTCATAAGAAACCGCCTTCTGCACTCTAACAAAAAAATTTCCTTGAGAGATTTTACATATATTTCACTAAAATCTAACCCCAATATAAACCTTAATCCGATCATAAGTAAACTTTAAAGAATTTTTCGACCTGAACATTTTTTGCCATGACTAAGGTACTATTTACTAACCATTTGATGCGATGACCACGAGTCTATCACTGATAGAGTGTCCAGAATTATGTTCTGGCAATTACCAAATTATGTGTGTAATAAATTGTAAATTATGCGAATTATGTGCTCTAGGGATTAGGCTTGAAAAAAATTTCCGTTGACTAATCAAATTTCAAGATCAGGCATAAAAACCATCTTTTACATGTTATAGAAAATTTTTTTATAAAATAATATTTTTGAACCCTTACCAAATAGTGAGATCCTGTCCTTAACATAAAAGCTCAAAATTTACTAGAAATATTTTATTACAAGCACGAATGTAGTTGGCATATGAATGCTGCCAAGAGAAAATGACCATCCATACTTTCAATTATATTTTGTATTGGACACGATCCTTAATAAATTAAATAAATTATGTCAGGTACAAAATATAATTGAAAGTTCGAAGGGTCATTTTCTCTTGGCAGCACTCATATATAAAAAGTTATAACAGTATAATCAATAACTTTGCTAAATTCGGAGCTGCTGATTTTTGAAAGTGCTTTATTTGATCCCAATTCGGGTTACCTGGTCCAAATCGGGTTCACTTGAACCTAATACAGGTCCAGGTGAACCCAAATCGGGTCCACTTGAACCCAACCCAGGTCCAAGTGAGCCTAAAACGGGTTTACTTGAACCCAATCCAGGTTCAAATGAACCCAATCCAGGTTCAAATGAACCCAACCCAGGTTCATTTGAACCCAATTCGGGTTATCGGGTTTAAATCGGGTTCACTTGAACCTAACACAGGTCCAAGTGAACCCAATTTGGGTCTACTTGAACCCAAACCTGGGTTCATTTAAATTTAACATTTAAAAAAATTGAGACTGCGCACCCGGGGCAACGCCCGGGCCTGAGAGCTAGTAAAAGTGACTAAAAGTGTCTTGTATGTAATGTAATTATTGCTTGTATTGCTTGATCTAGTTGGTTGCTTTTTATTTTTAATTTTAATTTTTTTCATATTTTTTATCATATTAGAAAGTAAATATAAAAACAAAAGCATAATGAATATCAAAAACTTTCACCTTATATTATTCAAGAATAGGAACCTATAATAAAAAATAATAAAACAAATGATTAAGCCGCAAATATCAACATAAAAGCAATTTATGACATGCAGTCATGATTATTTGTTATCTAGTTATGTTGTGCTTCAGACTAACGCTTGAGGTGCATAATCTATTGATCGGTCAATAAGCACTAAAAAAAAATAGTATGTAAAGAAATTATTAGAAATTGAACGTGCTGAAAAACATAGACAGGAAGAATATGCCGCAAAATTTAGGTAAAAAAAATATATATGTATAGAGAGAAAAAAGTGTGTATTAATTGGAAATAGAATGTGCCGTGAAAATTCAGACAAAGAAATTCAAAAAAAAGAATGGAGTTACTAAAGAGAATTAATGTAAAATAATGAAAAGAATGCTACTGTTGGTGGTAAAATACCAGAGATTCAAGAATGCTATTGAAGGTAAGACGATACTAAAGTGAATCAAAATAAAGTGAATCAAAAATACTGGAATTAAAAAAGACACCAAAGTGATTTAAAAATGCTACCAGCGAGAAAAACGCCGAAGAAACCCCAAGAAATAAAAGAATTCAAGTAAAAGGTCTTTTATTTAATTTATTTTACTATTATTTTTGTTAGATTGCAGC
This sequence comes from Racocetra fulgida, assembly GCA_910592135.1. NCBI lineage: Eukaryota > Fungi > Glomeromycota > Glomeromycetes > Diversisporales > Gigasporaceae > Racocetra > Racocetra fulgida. Next base: position 4,957 of record CAJVPZ010002657.1, on the reverse strand, counting down.
TTAGATGATAATCAATAGGCTACGCATAGAGATGGGCATTCTGCATTATGTGCATTACATAATGTAATGTAGACATTTTAAAATTTAAAAGTACACATAGAAATTACTATATAATTAATATATAATTAATATATATTTTAATGCAACAAAAATTAATAAAATATTATATTTTATATCATATGTAATACTAAGTGATATGTAGCATCAATTAGTGATTTCTATCTGTATAAAGCAGACTAACTAAATGAGGTTTAAAATACCATGAAATAGTAACATTCGGTCTAGAGATGCTAGAGATGAGAAAGGTTGGATTTGAATCTTGCTTCTTGATTTTGGTAAAACACCATGATTGCATAATGTCGCATGCTACATTATGCTGCATTATGCAATGCAGCACATTTCTAGCTACGTACGTACGTACGTACGTACCTCACATGACGATCTGCACAACAGTATATTCCATATTTGAGCAGAGTAACAAATCAATTAAAGAATATCGCGTAAAAAATGCACATTTACAATAAAGATTATTAATAAATTCTTAGTATATTGGCTTATCGATGATTACTTCTGTCATTGCTCCATGAGCTGTATGGTCTCGCGCATTAATATAAACATATGAAAACATGCAATTTAAAATTAACGCTTTATATTTATTCGTATATTACTGTAAAAGCCAAATTTTCATTAATACCTTACACAAATTACTGTACTATCTTTCTTATTAAACTTTAGAACTAATATATTAATTGATAAGACCAACCCTATAAACACCACCGTTTATCACTAATAATAATTTCTGCAATCTAGAATAGTTTCGATAGTCAATAATAATATCAGGACCTTATCATAATAATAATGACAGCTATAATAATATTTAGACACCAATGTCATCGTGTACTATACTATAGGTATAATTTTTAAAATTGCAGAAATGTAACAGACCTGGAACTTTTATACACTCATTTACGGTCAAAACATATTAATGTAGTAATAGAATTTTTTTAATAATAAAGAGAAAAACAAGAATCTGATGTTGACCGCATGTTATACAAAATTAGCATCCCACAAAAATTCTCCCATCTAATAAACTTTTCAGATCAGCAAATAATGCAAAATTTAAGAAATAAAAAAATTACATATGAAACTATTATTTGTGCTCTAACAAAAATGTTCCTCGTGAGAATTTGCTATATAAATCACCTTTACCTAAAACAAATTTCTAATTCTAAAAAATAACAAATTTACAGATTTTCTTAACGATATGTGAATTGTGAAAATTCACGTGGGAAGGAAAATTTTTGTGGGAGATCTACCATTACAAATCCAAATCCAAATTAGCATACCAATCATTCATAGTAAAATAATCCAAATTAGAATATGGTTTAGGATATGGTCGACCAGGTATATGAGGAGCTGTTTTATCAGGGTAAAGCTTTATGGCAGAAGCTTTTTGAACTAAAGTTACGAAATCATATCCAACATTACTTATTCCCTGATTATAACTAACAAAGCCATATACTGTAGCCATTCGTTGGTTGACATCTATTACATCGTAAGGTTCTAAATAACGAAATACGGTGCCTCCTAAATCTCCCTCGACCACCACCAAGTTTGTTTTTGTCATATAAGCATATTCGAATGATTTCCTCCTTATTCCGTCCTCGGACTTAGTTCCTCTATAGTACGCATCAGGTGTTGTTACATGTCCACAAGTAACGTGTGATCCATAACCAGATTTGCATATGGATTGACCAGCAATCCTTAGGGTATCAAAGTCATTAATAAACACCGTTGGATAATATCTATCACCTGTGTTTCTTATTTTTGGATTTGGATTAAACTCGGCATTTGTTTTAAGAATTAGAGCAAAATCATGAGTTCTTCGATTAATATGCACTATTGTTCCAAAATTAGTCGAGCCACCTTCCACATATGGTGGAGACCACTGATCCCACGCCTTATAAGAAATATTTTGAGGAACAGGAAGGTCGTCCGGTAGACAAAGTCCTGAGGTAAATATAAATTCTTGAATATTAGTTCCAGTTCTATTAAGCGCCCAGAAGCTCGCAGAACATTTTATATTATCATTCAAAGAGATAGCCAAGCCATCTCCGCCTTGCAATTGAAGATGTATATGTCTTTTGGTTTGTTTTTTAATTTGTGGCTTTGAAGCAGGTGAATCTGAAGTATGATTTGACTTTGAAACATAATTCTTCATAATAATTGATTCAAATGGTTTGATACCATTTACAAACGCTTCATTCTCTTTATCGTCAGCATGATCCAAATCTATAACAATTTTATTATATTTTGGATCAATACTAATAATAATATTAGTTGGATTAGTGTCATCCGCCAATTTATTTAATTTATTAAATGATGATTCTAATTGGTCCATTGAGTGAGTTGCAGGTATGAATTTTAATAGCTTGTTAAATTCTTTAATCTCCAAAGAGGATTTAATTCTTTTAATTTTATGTGAGTCAACTGTATTAATAAATACTTTGTTCGCCTTTACATCAATATAAGTTCCACCAAAACTTGTTTTATAATTATGTAGTAACCGTGTCAATATTCTACTTGCATTGACTAAGTTTCCTTCAATAGCTATTAGTTTAGGTACTTGGTTTTCGGGCACTTGCCAATACTTTGCTAATGGAACGAATTGAACAGTTAACCGATTTTGTGATATAAACATGAGTAAGAATAATAATAATTTTACTAAATAGTGAAAATATTTCATGATTTTTAAAAATAATGATAAATCTCAAGACGGGCTTATTCAATTATCGATTCTTCTATATGCCCATAGGTATAGTTTATAAATAAAAATTTTCTGTCAATTTTATTTGAGATGTGTGAAAATATATATAAAAAAGTGCCATTTTGTCTAATTTTTGTCTTACGTTATTTTATTTAATATAAACCAAAAATTAGAATGGTACTTTTTTTGGAATCCGCCAGGGCGACGAGGTCATCGATCATCCATTAAGAGTCACATGATAGCATTGGAAAAAATTTTAATTTTTTTCAAAATTTTAGAAAAGATATCTCGACAAACATCTATCTAAACTCGATGAATTTTTTATTTTAATCATACAGGCATATAAAAAAAAATCATTGATTTTTTATAGGTGGTTGTCGAGATAGCTTTGCTCGAAGTTTAAAAAAACTTGGATAACTATAAAGCAAGTTGCGGCACAAAGTTTTTTCCAAACTTTGAGAAAAATATTTCGACTACAACCTATCTAAAAATCGATGAATTTTTTTTTATTTTGATTTCCAATAAAAGTTTGAAAAATCAATAATTTCTCCCAATGCTATCATATGACCCGTAATGGGATTCAGGTCGGAAATAATCGACAACCTCACGTAACCCGTAAAAAGCGGGCCGCCTTGGCGGATTCTTTTTAGACCTTTTTCGCGCATCTAAGACAAATTTTACACAATTCTTTTTTCATAAGGTTTGTACGTGTAAAAAAATTATTCATGTTTACGCATTTGTGTAATCATGAGCTTCCGCTTTCCGGTTCTTAGTATGAATAAATAGAATGAGATAATCTTAAGCAACATATTTTATAAACATAAAGTCATAAAGAACGAGCCATAAAAAAAGTAATCTATTATAAGTTAAGATATTATTACCAATTTTATAATATTGCGCTTGTTTCGTGACATCCTTCATATGGTATCTAAATTAGAGAACAGTATGATTAATATTTAAAGTTAAGGTTTTTTTTTATACAGCACAGCAGCTGATCCTAATAATTGATTACAAATAACAGATTAAATTTATAAGGTCTAGTGCCATTTTAGTTAGTTATTCAGAATAAAAAATTGATGCCGTAAATTCTCGCGAAATAACGTCCAGATGTGAAATTAACGAAATTTGGCCTAAATTAAGCTTAATTCGAGCCAAAATTTAAAATAACGCCTATGCCCGCTATTTTAAGAATTTTATAGTAGATTTTAAATAGAATATTAAGATAAATTTATTAATTAAATAGCTTTTATATTCACTGACTAAATAGAAATGAAATAAGAATTATTTATCCGACATCCTACTATGATCGGATAACTGTGTATTATTGTGTAGCCAAATAATTGATGACTAGACTAAAATTCCCATTAGTTTACATTATGATTGCTTTTACATCCTTTTTTTTTATGGTTCGAATTTTATTGATAGCCTTATCCTAAACAAAAAAAAAGATAAAGGAAAAAGTTAAACTGATAACGTAAACTACTTTGCTGAAACTTGCAAATTTGCAACTTTAATACTACTTGTAATTAGCTATAAAGTAACTATAAAGCAACTACTTTTGACCCTCTCAAAACCGGTATTCATGGTAGACGGGTTCTGTATCGGTTTTGGGGCGCTAGGTTTGTGGCACAATAAAGAAAGGTTCATTGATGTTAGGGTCAGCGTTTATATTAGGGTTGGATGCTAGCAGATATCTAGCAAATTTGCTCAAGGAAAACTTTTCGTTATAGCATTAAAGTGTTTTTATTCAGGTTTTTGCGATTTGTGACAAAACATACTGAAATCTGATTTGTAGCTTGGATAATCTGCGCCACATATATTATACCCATCATTGATTTGATTGGCTGAGTCTCAAAAAATTTTTATCGAATTCGATCAGAAAAACTTCGCTCAAAGTTTTAAAAATTCAACAGTACTTAAATTATTAAGGCTACACAAAGATGATTTTTCGTTTTGATTTCTAAGGCTTTCTTGAAAAAGCATTTTACTTGTTCAGATGATTTCAAGTTCATTAACTTTTAAATCAGTTAAACCATAAAGCATTATAAAACTATATTGAATTTAAACCTATCGGCAACTTACAAATATAAGAATGACCTGTAAATGTAATGGCTATGTACTGATCTGTTATCCATTTTAAAATTTAAAAATTAGTGCGTATTAATAATAAACTTTCAAAACCTTCATTCC
>CAJVPZ010002656.1:0-12074 GCA_910592135.1 Racocetra fulgida | reverse complement strand
GTTGTATTAATAAAATCTTGCACTATAGTTCTTTGAAATTTCTATTTTCTTATGATTTTTCAAAGATTTTTTTGTCAATTTTTTCTTTTTTTAGCATATAGCCCAATTAATTTTAGCTAATATTTAGCTAATTTTTACTGTATTTATTATTTTATAATATTGTTAATTTTTAACTAATCAATCTTTAGCATAGATCTAACTTTGAAAATTGAAGAAACTATACAAGCACAAATACGTAACCATTTAGTATTAATCGAATTTATAGATACTTATTGCTAAACACATGCTTATAGTTTTCAGATATATAAATATTTGATATTAGATAGATTTCAAGATTTTAAATATAACTAATTACAATGAAGTTGTTACATCTTTACATATTAATTTTAAAGATAAAAAAATGCAACGATAGTTTCTACTTATATTGTAAGCCAATTTATCTTCTGTTATATGAATTTAGAAATTTGAGCTTTCTCCTAGATCCAATTTCTTCAAAAGGTAATTTTATTTGGTTTAAGACTTGGTTCAGATAATTGTATATTAATAAATTTACAATTAGATAATACAAACTATTATGCAACTTTTCAAGATATTTATAGAACTAAAACTACTGAAGAATATAGACCAACCTATATACAATTACAAGCAAAATCTGAACCAATTCCAAAATCTATTCTAATCGCAGAAAAAATTCAGAATTATGTTAATTGTGAAAATTGCTAAAAATGTTGTTGTGTATATAGCAACAAGTCTTTGACTAATAATGAGCTATGTAACTTTTAGCAAGTATTAGATTCATATTCATATTCGTGTAGTGCAGCAATTTTTTCTGATGACCATCTTTTAAAAGAAGTAATATTTGTATATACACAAATTAGTTGTGATTCTTCTATCGAAATATTATACTATTCAAGTCACAAAATAAGAAATTATCTGATTTGCTACTATTGTAGAAATAGTGATAATTTAATAACTCTACCTGAATCTTTGAAAGAAAGATTTAAATAGATTTATTTGTTGTATAAAGTTTGCCAGAAAAATGAAATAGATTTTTATACAAGAGTGGCAATTAAAACTAATAATAGATCTGCGAAACATTCCAAAAAATAATAATCTTGGAACAATTTTTATTACTTGAAATGTTTAAGTCTCTCTGCCTTAACATTATATATTAACATTTTATATATTAGGTTTTCTAAATTTTGTAAGTAATATCATCTTTATAGATTAGATAAAAAGTATTACAATAGTAGGTAAGTGAAAATAAGGATATATTATTGTATTAAAAGACTTCAATTTAAAGCTACAGAATAAGAGAATGTGATTGAATAGATCCCTTTTATAAATGATTAGATGGCTTATATAACGTTGTAGAACTTCGTTTTAATTCTTATACAAAATTAGGATTCATTTGTTTTATTCTTGATCATTTGACGTTTGATCTTTACAAGTAAAAAACTATCGAATAAAACTTTAAAGATTAGTATGAAATTCTAGTGTAATCATAAGTTTAATTTGCAAAACTATAAACCATAAAAAGTTGATCTGATTATGCTATTTGATTTAAAATTTATCAAAAATTTATATTATATTGAGCGTAGCTATTTAGAAATATAAGGTAAAGGGGTAATACAGTAGGAATGAGTAAAATAGCTAATTAAATAATATCAATATTGAATATAATTGATTTCAAATCCATTACATTTCATAATATCTACGTATATTGATCTTATATAATTCAAATTTTTATTTAAAGCTATCAAGAATTTGCATTTTTAAAATGGTTTGCTCAGTTTTTCTATAATATTGGTATATTAATTCTGCATCACTGATGTTTACAAAAGTATGAAAATAAGTTTTTAGACTGGAGATGATTAAATATTATTCTGTAGCATTCATTTGGTGATTTTATCATATTTACAGAAATATTTATTTTTCAAACATGACATCCAAAGCGATATAATTATAGTAAGTATAAGTGTGATTATTTTATTATATTGGGGTATGGTAGATTACAGGAATCTATTGTTGGTTGAGGTAAAATAAATATGTTAATGATTATGTATTAAGTTTACAAAAACTAGCTAATAAAATTGCAGAATTTTGATTATGTAAAATCGATATATGTGTATTATTTTAACTCTTCCCCTTACTTTATTTGCTATTAATGTTAAGTTAAACAGAAAATTAAATTGGTTTGGCCTTAATAAAAAAAATTGTGTTGTAAAATTTTTATAAGATATGCTGAGTAGTTTATTATGGATCAGGCTTAGTTTAAAATCAAAACCTGACTCAGCCTGTATTTACAAACTTTTTTTTAGTGGACCAGGCTCAGGCTTATTGTTCTGCACAGATCAGATCAGACAGATATTTTTAAAAATCTGGATCTGATCTGAAAAACTAAATCAGATTAAAATTTAGATCTGAATAAAGAAGACTGAATTTGATTTAGATCTGATAAAAATTATTATATACTATCAAAATGCCTTATATTAATAGATTTCATTTTTATTTACTAACGATTAAGGTTAGTTATAATTAAAAGTAAAGTAACTGTTAATAGTATAAATCCATTTTAGATAAAATAAATTACATATTTTTTAAGTTAAATCATTAATAATTTAATAAATTAATATGCTTTTAATAGATATTTTAAACTAATTAAAAACAGTAAAAAAAAATTTAAGTAATGACTGATTTAAATAAGAATTATTAAAAAATTATTTTTTAGATAAATTAATTTCTTCATTTATTTCCAAAATAATGTTCTTAATACATATCTAATTAGTTCAATATAACAGAACTAAGAAGCATTTTTTTTTTATTGCAAGATCAAAATTTAGATTTGATATAATGATTAAAATAAAATAAAATGAGTATGATTTATAAATACTATTTTTTTTAGATGATTTAAGATCTAAAATATAAAATTGTATTAATAAATAATATAAGTATATAAAATAAAATCTTTTCTAGAAAAAATGATCTTTCATATTATTATTTTTTATACAAAGAATATGATTTGTAGAGTTGTTAGCACAAGCCAAATTTTGGTAGCATGTCACTAGCATGCTATTAATTTATATAGTAATTTATTAATACATTTGTTATAGGTTATTAAAATTAGTTTGCACAAACAATCTTAGTTATTTAATTAGCCAAACTCTTAAATACTTTCCTTTTCAAATATTCAAATTATATGCTGTTTTAGTTTGTTTAAATATGCAAATAAAACATTATATTTTCTCATTATGCAATAAAAGTATTATAAAATAAAGCTCTCACAAATCATTAATGCAAATGCATTGTTAAATTTGCAAGTGATTCTTTATATCTGCTTATCATATGCTAAATATTTTTATAGATTCTTAATATAAATATATTATCTAATTTAATTTTTAATAATTTGATTAATTTTGTAAGTGATTCATTATATCTGTACAAATATAACTTTAATAATATAATTTAGTAAAAATTTTTGTATAATTTAATGATATTTAAAGTAAAATTAAATTATATATACATAGTGCACTGACCAAAGTACCCCCTTTTTGCATACCCCCACTCAAAATATCTGGGTACTTTGTATAGTATTTTTTTTTAACCGTGGATAATACCCAGGTATTTTGTATAGAGTTCAGAATGGGCTGGGCCAAACCCGGAAATTTATGGGCCGGGCTGGGTTTGGGTCTAGTTTGGGCTCATATTTTTAGATCCAATATTTTTATAGGCTGGGCTTGAGTTAGGCCCACTAATTACTGGGCTGGGCCTGGGTTTTTTAAGCAAGCCCGGGGTGGCTCAATAATACCCAGTAAAAAATATCAAAAAAAAAAATCATTTGTTTTTAGCAATTTACAAATACTTATCCATTATATTAGGGTGATCATCAAACTAATTACATATAAAATTTATTATGTAAGGATTTTTTACAGATTTTTTTTAACAATTATGAAAGTATCAAACAAATTTTTTTAATAAATTTTACAAAGGTACAGTTTTCAAGCTAAAGACATAAAATTTTTATATTAAATTTTTTTTTAACTTGTAGCTTTTATTTCTTTCTTGTTGATAATAGCCTCGGTTTTACAAAATTCAATCGGCTTATTGTTGTTAAAGTTGGGTAAAGTTTGTTCATTTTGTTGAAGAACTAACTACTTGTATATAGGATAAATCAAAAAAACGCCTCTATTACGTTATTCTAAACGGGTTAATATGTCTTTTGCCAAAAATTTAGCAAGCAATAATTATATTAGTTCAAAAGAAAACAGTACTAAAAGTTACTATCATCCACAGTAATTTCGGATTTTCATAAAAAATTTCCAAATAGTAATTAGTACATATTATGCTACTTATGGTTTGGTTTAGTTTGATGATCACCCTACCGTTACATGTATTCAAGACCAAAATAAGTAATTGTAATAATGATATCAGATATTTCTGTAGTAATGACCAATACTACGGATCACAATCGCTCAGGGTTTATATGATAGAATATGGAATTGGTCATGTGTTATTATATCAGTTAAATCAGTAAACTTTATATATGCAGAGTTAATTATAATTTATACACAATAATGCATAGAAGTATTATAAATTTGTGATATGAGATAGTATAATGTAAAAATAGAAAAGTAAACACTTTTCTCATAAGCAAATAAAGTAATAAAGCACAAACCACATAATCCAAGTAGTGAAGATAAATATGTGATAAAAGTGCTAGCAAGATAGTGAAACAGGTTTCACTCATGCTGCAAGATTTCAAAGCAAGTTGCCACCCATTTGTTATTTAATGACAATATTATATATCAGATATATTGCAGTAGATACTTACTTTAAATAAAAAGTGCATGTAATATGATGCAAAACAATATATCAGATGATAGAGAACCTCGTTCGCAAATGCACGCGAAATCTAAAACCTTATTCTCTCTATATAGAATATCCATACTACAAGTTACTACTGAGAATGATAAATTTAGATTATCTTCAACGGATTAGTTTATTTTTAATTAGATTGCGCAAGATAACTAGCTTAGATAAATTTATTTTTGCACTTGATTAAAGCTATATAAAAAAGCTTTTAGATTTTGCTTCACATGTATTTCGTTGTGAATTGCATAAAGTCTTAGAATTCTTTTTGTTAATTCTTATTGAGAATCTGCTGAGGTGGGATGCTAAATGATTTTGTTTTTTGATTAACATGAAATTGGGATCGATATTAATTTAAAATAATTTTTTTTAGATTATATGGGCTAGGTGCTGGAAAAAGGGCCGAAAATGACAATTTTTTCAAAAGCAATTTTTTTACATAAATCAATTTAAAATAATATTAGAAACATTTTTCTCTTAAAACACAAAGGTAGTTATATTAATAAAATTTTGCAGTATAGCTCTTTAAAGTTTGCATTTTCTTATGATTTATTATAAGATTTATAACATAAAAATTGATTTTCCGAAGATCTTTTTTTTTGTTGATTTCGGCCCTTTTTCCAGCACCTAGCCCATATCATTTGGTGTTCGAATAATAGTTTGGTGATATTTATAGAAATGGATTACAGTACGTTGATAATTAACATATTAAAGAAGCTACGTATTATATATTCTGAATAAGATATTTTATATTTATTTCAGTTAGTGAAACCCCTGAAATAACTGTTGACAATGAAAGCTTTAAAATAACTGAAGATTCTGAAATAATTACCATAAATAAAAATTCAGAAATACCTGAAATAACTACTGTAAATGAAAATTCTGCTATAAATAAAAGTACACAAACAGCTATTACTGATAACAAAAAATGTAAAAAAAATAACCTGAATTCGTAGGTCTTTGAAGAAGGCCATTTCGTTAAAGATCCTCAACAAAGTAAAATTTTTATTATAATATAATTAAATCTATAAACTAGTTAATATTTCTTTTTTATATATAATTTGTTAGTAGATTATGCCAGATGTACATATTGTAATAATTCTCTAAAACATAATAATGATATAGGAACTAGTTCTTTGATTCGACATATGAAAAGAACAAACCGTAAAAAATACTTAAAGGTTGATGAATCACAACAAAAACAAATTTATCAGCATCAGGCCTTATCATTCATAAATTTTCTTAAGAACAAAGTCATAATGACTTTACACAAATGGTTCTTAAACATGGTTATCCATTTAGTATAGCTGAGCATATGGGGTTTCTAACATTCATTAGTAATTTGCAGCCACAGTTCAAGATGGTGAGTGAAAAGACAGTATACGAAAACTGGATGAATATTGTTGAAGAATTTAAAGTAAAAGCCCGTATTATGTTACAAGAAGCACCTGGGCGCCTAAGCTTTACGACAGATTTATGGACATTAAATCAGACTCTTGGTTATATGGTTGTAACATGCCACTTTATTGACAAGGATTGGAAGCTCCAAAACTTAGTTTTAGCCTTCAAATTGGTTCCTGTGCCGCATACAGAAATTGCAATCAGTGAAACTCTTTTTAAGTGCTTTGATGAATGGAATATTATATCAAAAACGTTAGCGATTACCACAAATAATGCTACGAATAATGATACTGCAATGGCCGATTTAAAAGACAAACTTAAAGAACAAGGTGTTCTTGTTAACAATGGAAGTTTATTACGACAATGCTGTTGTGTACATGTACTAAATCTTATAGTTTGTGATGGTCTAAAAAAAATTAAAAGTATTGTAAGTAAGATTAGAGAATGTGTGAAGTGGATAAGTAGCTCGCAAGCCTGACAACAAAACTTCGAGGATGCTGTGTTCGGATGCTGTAATGATCTTGTATATAAACTATGACCAACTCTTGATGTGCCCACTAGATAGAACTCCATATATCTAATACTAACTTCTACTATTCTCTATAAAAATGTGTTTGAACGCCTTTCATTGTGAAATACTGGATTTGGGCAGATTATGCCTGATGATGAAGACTGGAGAAAAGCCAAAATTATTTGTACCTTTTTAAAGCCATTTTACGAAGGTAATTGTATATAATGTTGTTCAATATTTTAATTATATCTGTATCTAAAAAATAATAAAATTTGTTAATAAAGATTCTGTATTCACTAACTAGTAATTTTTTTATATAGTCACGAATATTATATTAGGAAGCAAATATTTGACTGCAAATATTTTTCTTCCTCATTTAATAAAAATTAGGATTCATTTTGAACAAAACGCTACTAATACTGATTCTTTTATTTGTCAAATGGTCACATCTATACAATCTAAATTCAACAAATATTGGGCCGATGTGGAAGATATATACTGCATTGTGTCAATAATGGATCCTTGCTACAAGATGTCATTTCTTACACATATTTATAAACAAAAAAATGCACATCTCATATATTGAAGCTGAAGACAAATTAAACTCTATTAAAATAAAGTAAGTTAGACTATACAAAGTTAATTAATTAATTCTTGTAACCCGCCAGGCCAAATTTTAAAATTTTTATAACCGAATGAGTTTTTAAATAAAAAAAAAGCTTGCCGAGTCTATTTATAAGTTTTATATTATAAGAACTGATAAATTAAATGATAGCCCAATAAGATTTGTTATTTTTGATAATTTGGTAATATTTTTTATTTCTATAGAGCTACAATGATTTTTAAGTCAACCTATTTGCAAGGCATGACTGCTTCTGTTAATAATCGTAATTCTTTTAATACTATGTCTCAAGATGATGAAATTATGAAAGATTTTGATCTTTTTCTTGTAGACAATCAAGCTAATCCTACAAATAAGTTAGACGAATTTGAACAATATCTTGCTGAACCACTTCTCCCTCGTTCTTGTTCTGGGTCATTTGATGTTTTGGTCTGGTGGAAGGAAAATGCTTTAAGATATTCTTCCCTTGCATCAATAGCACAAGATATTCTGATCATCCTAATTACATCAGTAGCTTCCAAAGCAGTAAGTAAAGTTACAGTTGTGTATTAGTTTATAATATAATAAAAGCTAACTCATTATTTTCAGGTATTTAGTGCAGCTAGAAGAATCATTAATGATGATCGATCAAATCTCAGTCCAGAAACTATTGAAACATTAATATGTAGTCAAAATTGGATGGAAGGAGCAAGAGAACGTGGATAGATAAGTTAAAATTGGTATATTACTTGAAATTTTTTTGCTGAAAATTTATTTTGAATATCCATAAATAAACAACCGCTGTCAATAGAAATTAAGCCAATTTATTAGAAGAATTTGCTCAATTTCTATTTACAGAGTTTCAATTTAATTATTGAACTGCTGATTGTTAATTTTTTATTTATCACAGTACTGATCTTTTAACTATTGTATTATATTCTGTTAAACAAGACTTATTCTAGTAATAAATAAGTTATAAAAAATGGCTTATCAAATGATATTTAAAATTGCATATCTATCTTTATTGAAAATGTAGTGGAGCATATTTTATTTCGAAGATTAAATTTTATTGATGTCTGTAAAAGAAATATTAAGACTACTTAGCCAGCAATCGGTCAAATTTTCATAACCATTGGCTTAACGTAAACTTTATATAATTTTGCATTAATGCAACTCTATGAATTAAACTTGGTCAAATTACTAATTTGCTTATATAGAAATCCACAAACCACCTTTATTTAAATAACAATTTCTGATCACATATTAAATATACTACGATCCAGTTACCTTATAATTAATTAATTACTTCACTAAGACTAATTAATAACCATACTTTCATCAATTATTGTATTACCCAATTATCTGATTACCTCAACCAATCGATCGAACATGTGATTGTAACTGGATGTTTGATCTGATATCACATGATTCGAGACAAAAGCTGCCTCGATACTTATATATCGAGCAGCTATTTAATAGATTCTCATGGTATATGGCTACGTGGAAATTTTTGAGTTGATTATTTTGATTCAAAATTTTATTTATTGAATTGGTGGGCCTATTTGGATCAATTTTGGGCCAGACTTAATTTTAATTTAAGGCCCGCCCAGGCTTATCATTTAGGCTTTTTTTTTTCTTAGTCCGGGCTTGGGCTCATAAATATTTTGTGGGCCTAAGTATGGGCCCTATTGAAGCCCGCCCAACCTGGCCCATTCCAGACCCTAATTTTGCATGGTATTTTTCATGTTAATATATATTGATTTCTGCATTACATATATAAGACTATACAAAGTACCTCCTATATAAGATACCCATTATCAATCAAGATACCCACAGGTACTTTATAAGTTTTTTTTTGGTTAGATTGTATTGGACCCTGGGTACTTTGATCAGTGCACTATGGTATATGATTTGTCTAATTCTCTCTACTATAACCTCAAACACATTGTCATTCATACTATTTTTTTATTTAATCAATTGCATTTTTCAATTATTATATCACTACTAATACTAAACACCTTCTTGCTTAGAACACTTGTTGTGAATATTGGAAAACAGTCTCTAACAAATTTTAAAAGATTTGAATAATTAGATTCATTTATTCACTACTATTCTAAAATATCTATATGGGGGTCTACAAGTGGTATACATAAATATATATTGAATTTACTTTGATTTTCAAACCAGATTTATTTGTAAATTTGAGATATTATAGTTATGAATAGTTTAACAATCGAGTCTAATAAATTTTAATGAAAAACAGGTATATAATGATCTTTATATTTATACTTAATACTATAAACAATATATAAATTAATATATTGCATATATATATACTGTATTAACATATTTTATATTAAAGAATTATAAACTAATATATCTTTAATTTGATTAATAAGATATAAAGGCTACTTAAGATCTTCAAAATATTGGAATTTAAAACATGAATCTAGTACTATTGCTAAAATATGCTACAAGCTTATTTTTTGTCAATATTCTAAAAATTTAGTAGCTGCAGCTTTATATCCTTGTACAAGCCATTGTGGTATACTACTTTTTTGTTAAGTTTTATCAAGTGTTTGAAGTAATATATAATAAAGGGAGACAACTATTGACAATGTCGAATATTCAGATGATAATATAACAACTATTGCTAGCTTAAATAAATATGTTTATATATTTAGTATTTATTTTTTTTAAAAAAAAATGCATATATTATTAAATAAAACAAATACACCATATTATAAAATGATACTAACTATCTTTAAATAGTTCTAAAACTTCAATTAAAAGGTTTATTTTTTCTTATTTATTCTCACTAAAAATATACTGCTACAAATCTGTTTCAGCTAGAGTAACTCTATCTAACATCTGTTGCTATATTATAGTCTGCTTGCATATTTCGAAATAGAATTCCACCTTAAACTAATGTCAAGAATTAGCTTTAATAGATTTATACCATAAAATTGATATATTCTTTTTAATCTTTCACAACACTTTGGCTTTTAATTAATGAATATAACTAAAATAAATAAATATATATATAATTAAATAAATTAAATAAAATTAAATTAAATAAATAAAATAAATAAACAAAACAAATAAAATAAATAAAAATAATTAATATATAATATATATAATTATAATTATAATAAATTCAACTTGAACAAACTTTATTTAATTAAAAATACTAACTCTTTCTAATTTGCATTCTACAATACTTAATATGCTTTGTATAGCAAGATTTAAAACATGCCCAAAACATCGAATCAATTACTATATATTATCAAACAATTAATTGCTATGTACTATCAAACTAAATGCTAATTTGTGATAAAAAGTATGAAAAATCTTGCAAAAATCTATTATTGGATGATGCATTATCATGCATAACTATAATAAGTTTTGAAATAATTTCTATTCCTTGAAGATATTCTTCTATTGCATCTAAGATCACAGCATCTATATGAGATTCATTTATATTAATAAAGTCTAATAAAATGTTTTTAAGTTCTTATAATGCATTAAGATAGTGAATAGTTAGAGCAGTGACATTTATTATCTGATTTTTTTTTATCAGAAGCTTACTACTCTCTTTCTTTTATTATATATCTTAATCAGGTCTTTATATATAATTTTAAATTTTTTACTCCCTTCTTTCTAAAAAATCTCCTAATTTTTGTTATGTCCCTTACTACTAAGAATGATTTGTTATAGTGAAACATTTGATCTTAACAGAGGGGTTAAAGATAATTCTATCTATATTTGTTATCATAGCACCTTGTTTTGCTAAACTATCTGCTTTATTATTCTATTTAATATTGCTATGTTCTTTAATTTTGACTAAATCTAATTAAATTTCTTTTACTTTAACTAACTCTATAATACTACATACTAAATCATGATTCTTTTGTCTTAACCATTGCTTGCTTAAAAGATTATTTTTTCCTTTCTCTATACTTGCAATTGCTACTATATTATCTGTATATATTTTGACTTTCTTTTTGCTAAGTATTACAAGAATTGCTAACCAGATTATCATCAATTTTGGTTTGGTTAATAAAGGCCAATTCTCTGTTCTGGCAAAGCCTTCTTCAATTATTATTTATTTATTATAATCTACTTGTACAATTCCTATACTTATACAATCTGAGCCTTCTGTATTATTTCTTGCTTGCTGCAATAATCTATTAGTATAAAAAGTTAAATCTCTATATAATAGTGACTAATTGTTCTGATTCTACTCAATCAAATTCTCTTTAAGTTTGGGTAACATATTTTATTTTTGGATCATTACTGTATTTAGATTATAACTGACAATTTTTATATATCGAGATTTCCCTTCAGTTACTCTTGCTTTTTTACTTCTATATTATACTTTAATTAAGTTTAAAAGAATCTCTAATTTCTATTTATTTCTTCTTCTTTTAATAAAGACAGATAAAGACCTTTGAATTTACTTCTGTAATACTACTTCTCACAAGTTTCAATTGCTTCTTGTTGATTTGATTCACATTTTATACATTTTTCTAGTATAAAGTTTTCTGTATTGTATATATTATTTAAGTTCCAATGTTCTATTAATTTTTTTTTTTATATTGTAATATAGCAATATAGGGTCTTAGTAAAGCTATACTACTTGACTTAATATGTAAGAGGGTTAAGAAATGTGTTTGCAAATAAGAAAAGAAT
>CAJVPZ010002655.1:0-12076 GCA_910592135.1 Racocetra fulgida | reverse complement strand
GATGAGCCCCTCACTCGGTAAATACCTGAATAAAAACCTTAGTCCCAAAGAGGCTAGTTAAAGTTTAAAAAAAAAAAAAAAAAAAAAGAGTAGAGAGAAAAGTTCAAAAAGATTTCATTATTTGAATTAATAGTAGAATTATTGCTATAAATAAAGTCAATAAGTAATTTAGGACTTTTTACTGCCAAGACTTTAATAAGATACATATAGTTAAATTTAAGTTCTCATTGATTGTTTAAGGCTGGTCTAATAACTTTGACAGGATAAGCATTGCTGAGGTATAGTCTAATAAAATTGAATAGTTGGCAAGCAATCAGTATATGAAATTTATTGTTTAGCTCCATAGATAGAGTAACTGGATATTTTTTGAACCAATCTATATCATTGGTTGTATCTTGCAAAGTTTGTTTTTGGGTTTGTTTTTGCTTTTGTCCACTAGTAAATTGATTTATATTGATTTTTTTAGTAAAGATTTTTTTATAAAGTTTAACTTTGTCCTTTGCAGAAATTAAAAAAAGTTTATAAAAAGCAATTATCTTTTTTTGAGTGAAGATGTTGGTTGAATAGGCTTGAGTTAAATATCAAGAAGTTGAGATAAACAAGTTCTATGAATTAAAGCATTTTTAAAGATGGTAGCAGCTATATAGTCTAAAGCAAAGAATATTTTTGACTTTACAAATAATACAAGTATGGTAGTAGTGTAAGTGAGCAATAATAGCTATAGGTGTGTAATCAGTTTAAAAGTTAAAAGGATGCATAGGTTGGCTTGAGATGAGTTGGAAGTGTCTAGAATTTTAGTAATAGGTAAAGTAAATAATTCATCAGTTTTTTAAAACTATTTCTGAGATTGTAGATCTAGTTTGTAGTTGTGATTGGGGTTGACCCATTGTTGTAAGATGATTGATTTTGTAGAATCAAGAAGTAAAACTTGTGTGGTATTTACTATACAAGCAAGTAAAAATTGCTAATTGTAAAAGAACTTTAAAGTAGTATTGTTGTTTTTTATCATTATAGTAATCAGGTTTTGTATCAACAGGAAGAACACAAAGTGATTGAGGCTTGCTTTTATTAAGTCCAACATCAAGACAGTTTTTGTATTTAGAATAGTAATAGTCAATATTATAAGAATCTGGTTCTTGAGAGTCTGCTAAAGTATGCAATTTGATATTAAGTTAAAATTTATCAAAGTTTTTTCTAGAGGTTTAAGTTCCTTTTTATCTACAAGTAGCAACTACTATCTACTTGGGTCTTTCTACTAGCACTAACCCAATCTAAATACAAAAACAAATATAAATGAATATTTAATTACAAGTTTATAACAAAAGAAAATTAGAAAACTTTACAAAACAAGTAAAATGTAATATGATTTAGCAATAAATATATTTCTAAATAAAGTAAATATAAAACTATTATTACTATAAAGTATTTATATAGTTACTTTATAAGTAATTATTTGTAGTATTAAGTTGCAAATTTGCAACTTTTAGTAATATTAGTTAAAAAAATAAAAATTAATTATAAATTAACTAAAAATTAACTAAAAATTAATTATTAATCAGTAGTTGATTGCTAAATTTTGGTTAAATTCAGATCAAATTAGCCAAAAAATTAATCTAAGTTTGATTCAAAAATGGTAAAAAACTAGTAGTTGATTTTAAAATTAGTAGTTAATTTTACTTATAGACAATCTATCTATTATTTAAAGAGGATCTGCAAATTTATATATAAATTTTAATATTGAAGATATTACATCTAAAACTTTTTTTTTATTAAGTAAATTATTCTTATGCTTATAATAAAAGTTGTAAAGCTCATCAAGATATATCTAATAGTAGTAAAAAATATTAAAATTGACTTAGTGGTTTTTAAAAAATCTTCAAAAAATAGTTTATTAACATAAAAAATTTTTTTAATAGTAGAAAGTACTATTTGTAAATTATATATAAAATCAGTTGTATTTTGTTTTATTTTTTTAAATTAAACAAAATTTTATTAAAAAACTATATTTATATTTCTAAATACAATTGTAGAGTAGGTTATCCTAATTCTAACAATAACAAAATTATTAAATTAGAATTAAAACTCGGTGAGATATAATTATTTAAAGTTTAAACAATGTTAATTGTTTACAAATATTATATAATATCAGCCAATCAGAACTAGGCATTTTGTACTGCCTAAAAAATTTTGAGCCATTCTAGACAAACTTTACAATATATACAAGTATGTTTTTTTAAATTAATAATGCCCTAAACATTTGACTATTTATAAATAGTGGTTTGTATCTACAAGCTACAAAATTTTGATAAAATTAATTGTGGCTTTAAAAAATTTTATCAGTGATACATTTTTGTTATCTATATAAAGTTCTAATCTACTATGCAAGTTATAAGAAAATAATTGACATTACACTCTAGTCTTAAAAAAATTTGATTTTTTTAAAGAAATTTTATATGTTGGTAAATGTTTTTTAAAGATTTCTTAAAAACTACTAGGCCAATTTTAATGTTTTTATTACTATTAGATGCACTTGATAAGCTCTACAATTTTATTATAAGTCTAAGAGTAATTTACTAAATAAGAAAAAAATTTTAGATGTAATATCTCCACATTTACTAATTGAAGAATTTATATATAATTTATATATAAATCTTGTGTAATCTGTATCATATAGCTTTTCAGATAACTAACAAATCATCTATTAATTTTAATATTTGATCTAAAAATAGATTCTAAATTTAGGCTAAATATTAGTATAAATTTAGAAACTAATTTTAAATTAAATACTAAAATTAAGTATTTAATTTATAATTAATCTAAAATTAATTATTAATTTTAAAAATAAGCCACCTGTTTTTTAGTATTTTTTAGATTAAACT
This sequence comes from Racocetra fulgida, assembly GCA_910592135.1. Classification (NCBI taxonomy): domain Eukaryota; kingdom Fungi; phylum Glomeromycota; class Glomeromycetes; order Diversisporales; family Gigasporaceae; genus Racocetra; species Racocetra fulgida. The sequence continues at coordinate 9,197 of CAJVPZ010002655.1, read as the reverse complement.
TAGATCAATTTTTTTGGCTAATCTAATCTAATTTTATAGAGCTTGCTAAATTTGTAACTTTAATGTAACTAGTAATTAAAATTAGCTATAAAGTAGCTATATAGTTACTTTATAGTTGCTATAGTTTTATATTTACTTCAAGTTAGCAATATGCCTACTACTGCTTACTACTATTTTACTATTATTTTACTACTATATTACTATATTTTTACTACAATTTTATAAAAAAATAAAAATAAAAAAAGTTTTGAAACTGTTTTTTTATAAAATTGTAGTAAAAATATAGTAATGTAGTAATAAAATAATAGTAAAATAGTAGTAAGCAGTAGTAAGTATATTGCTAACTTAAAGTAAATATAAAACTATAGTTACTATAAAGTAATTATATAACTACTTTATAGCTAATTACAAGTTACATTAAAGTTATAAATTTGGCAAGTTCTGTAAAAAAATTTAACAAAATTTAGCAATTGATTAATAATTAATAATTAACCTTAGTTAATTTCTGATTGGTTTATGGTTAATTTATTTTTTGATTAATAAAAAGTGTATAAAAATATAGTTATTGTTTTATTATATAATTATTTATTTTAAATTTTTTAAAGCTATATAATATTCTATCTAAATTTAAAGCTTATTAGCTTTTATTAAATTTTACTTAAAATTTATTTAAACTTATACAATAATTAAATAAGTTTTATGAAGGTGTGATGACTTAGTTAAATAATTAGGTTGTCATTCCCATATGGCATATTTAGAGTTCAATTTCCACTTACAGTAAAAAATTGAATTCTTTGTATAATGACAAATCTTTTGTTTGTTGAGAAGAAACTTCTGTTATATCTGATTATACCTTATTAGAAAAAATATTCATTATACTATCAGGCTGATCTAAGAAAAATTCTAAGCATTTGTATAATATATGAGTTGCACAAAAAAGACACAAAACTGGTAAGATGGTATAGACTTATAATAAGTTCTTGAAATTGTGTTAATCTAATGAACAGCACTTGAAAACCTACTTAACAAACCCAAATAGAGATATAGCACAAACTTTTAATAGTAGCTACTAGAATAGGCTCTATCCAAGGCTAATGAACTGAATAAAGAAAAAGTACAAGCAAGTTACTTCACCAACCAGGCTACCAGGTTAATTAGAGGAAAAGACTAGTATTCCTTCTGGGCTATCTGAATTGGTAGTCTAAAGAGACCAGCTAAAAGTACTAAAAGAGAAGTTACCAGTGTCATGGTGATATACAGTATGCAATAAACTTGTATAAGAATGAAGGTAAAATGAATGAACGTTTATTGTCTTGTGTACGTAATACATGTAACAAGTATGTGATCGATTGGGATTAAAAGATCAAGTAAATAATAGCATAGTATTGCAAAATCAGTTATAGCGAGGTGACCAAGTGCTTGCTGTTTGAGCTAGATTGTTTGTAACAAAAGTCACTGATTAACCTGCGATATAAAAACCTGGGCAAATTACCATTAATCTTGCCAAATAATTGTATTAACTGTCTATAAAATAGACTTAGAATGGTAGTATGCAGATGATAGTGCAGAGAAAGAAGACATTGGTAAGAATGAAAATATAGTATTTGATGAAGATCTGAGCCTAATATATCAAGTTGTAAGACAAGTTTATTCAAATAGTTATGGGACAACATGAGTTGTGATGATTCTATGAAGGTAGAAAGTATAGAGGCAAAGTCAGTTAACATAATAAATAAATTGAGATGAAGAAGATAAAACAGATATGAGTGAATTAAAAATAGAGAACTTATCCAAAAGCCTTGATGAAGAAGAAAGCAGAAATGATGAAGTTTAAGCATTGAAATATTGACAAAAATCTGCTGATAAGGAAAATGTTAGTAGTAGAGATCATTGTAATGGTAAGAAAAATAAAATTATAAAGGATGAAAACAAAGCACTTATCTATCACCAAAATGCTAATATTACTGATAAGAACAAAAAAGAAATACTTGAGAAAGATTCAGATTGTGTTGAATGTGCATCAGAAAATTTTAAAATTAGATTATAATCGATTAAAATTATAAAATTATCATCAATTAATAGCACCCCTATCGAATATAAACGATTATGATTATTAACGATATATATCAAAATTTTGTAAATTATAATTAAACTTTGGCAATGATTTTCTTAATAACTAGTAATTAGAATTAGCTAAAATTTTTACTGAAGATAGTATTGATATTCCTCTACAATATATATAAATTTTATCTAAATTGATCAAGTAGTTTCTGAGTAATCATGTTTATACGATAGTTAATTTTTTAAAAAAATTAACTATCATATAGAAGCGATTACTCAAGAACTACTTGACCAATTCCAATAAAATTTAAATATAATATAGAGAAATAGCATTACTATCTCCAGTAAAAATTTTAGCTAATTCTAATACTAGTTATCGAGAAATCATTGTTAAAGTTTGATTATAATTACAAATTTTTTAATAATCGATATTAATCGATTAATGATTTATATCGGTATTAATCGATATATATCTATAATCGAATATAATCGATAGTGTTTCTAATCGATTAGTAACCCCTTTATTGATTATAATTGATTAAAATTAATCAATACTAATTGATTAATTTGATTATAATCGATATATATCCCCTCAAAAAATTTCCTTATGTAAAGAATTGGTTGGAGAACCTAAATTGAATGATGATCATAGATTAGTATTCGATGTGAAAAAGATAATTGATAGAAATAATGCATCTGATGTATATCATAATAAAGTTGGAGTTAAAAATAATGATAATAGGAATAAAGTTGCAGATAGTAGAGCTGAAATTGTTAGAAATAAAATAGGAAATGTCAAAGAAACATGTGATGAAAATATCAAAGATAAATACTGTCACAAATTTGAATTCCATAATGAAAAGTCTTGCTGTAATAAATATCTTGCTCATGTTTACAAATTGGTAATGTAAATTGAAAGGAATGAAAAGGGCAGGTTAGATATAAGGAACAGACCATATGAGTTAGAAGATAACAGAGTAAAAGGTAAAAATGTAAAAGTGAAAACCAATGTTGATAAAGAGGTAATGAATTGAGTAGAGACTGATTATGCAAATGATAAAGAAAAACAAAGATTGATAAAACTATTAAGAATAATGACAAGAGCTTAAAGAAAAGAAAGAATGTAGAAAAGATGAACACTTACTCGAAATCTGAATTAGAAGAATATTCGATTGTGGAAGAGTCTTGATAAAGAACTTGTAGAGAATTATAAGACTGTGAAGATTAGTTTTGCAAATAATGTTGGAGAATAGATCCTGATTATGTTGAAAACTCTGAGGACAAAGTTAGCTTGTGTCATGATGATATACAGTATGCAATAAACTTGTATGAAAATGAAGATAAAATAAACAAACGATCATAGTTTTGTACACGTGATGCACGTGACAAGTATGTGATCGATCAAGATTAAGAGATCAAGTAATGATCAATTATACAATCAAAGTAGTATGCATGAAATATGAAGTAATTTATTGGTAATATAAGAGTCAAACAATTGTATAATTGTATATGAATGAATTATGATGTAAGTAATGTGACCCAAAAGTATGTATATAGAAGCAAAACAAATATAATAGTAGTTAGTTGGTTGGTTAGAGTTAGTCTCGCTTATAATTAATAAACATAAAAATATTTGCCTTAGTACATAATAGTATTGTCTTGTAAAATCGGTTATAGCAAGGTAACCAAGTGCTTGCCGTTTTAGCTAGGTTGTTTGTGACGAAAGTCACTGATTAACCTGCAACACCAGCTTGTCTTGAAAGAAGAGTACTAGAGTTTGAATAAACTTTACAAGAGCCCAGAGTTTGATGGTGTGGTCTACTTATAAAGACTTAAAACCTATTTGGCAAACTTATCTGCGGAAGAAATTAATGGTGTGTCCTGCTTGTAAAGATATAAACCTATCTGATAATGCCTATCTGTAAAAGACTAGGTCATATATTAAAAGTAGATAACAGACAGCTCTAATAGGCAATACACTTGAGGATAAATCAAATAATCATGCTGATAGTTCTATAGATAAGAATATAATGATCTTAGAACTTAAACTAATATATCATATGTTCTAGGTAAGGTTAGATGAATTGGTATAAGAAACTCAGATCAGAGTATTTAAATGGTGATTTACAGATGAATCTCAGGTACGGCATGTAGTGGATAACTATAGCTAGTAATAGATATAGTAAAGTTCTTAAATAGGCAATGACTAAAGTTGTATGTGTAACCAAATAAACTCTTGTCAGAATGTACTTGTTTGAGGCCCCTTGATAAGAACACCAAATGATTCTACAATCTAATAAAAGTGACAAGCCGAAGAGGTTAACCTTGACTGCAAAAAAAAAATTTAAATTTTATATAAAATTTAATATTATATAAAAATATTATCTAAATTTTGTATTTATTAATTTTATATAGTTTAAATAAGAGAGTGATATTTATATCCCTATTTTTGATATCAGTACCCCTATTAAACAAAAAGTGCTTTAAAATAGATATTATTATTAAGTAAACCTCTTTAGCAGTCTTAAGTAAAATCGATCTTTACTTTTTTTGAATCTAATAGCAGCAAAATTGGTTTGATAGTTCTTATTTAAAGTTAACTAATATTTGCTAAATTTAAATATAAATGCCTCAAGAATTTTTAAACCAAATTTAATGATTTTACTATAATTCGAATTAAAAAATCTAAAGAACATCTTAGCTTAAACTACTAAGAGGTTTACTTAATAACAATTTTGTTCTAAAGTATTTTTTGTTTAATGAGGTACGAATATCAAAAATAGTGGTATAAATATCAATTCCCTTAAATAAATGTTATTGAAAATGTTTGTATTATATATATTTATCTATTTATATAAAACTAATAGCTATATAAGTCAATATTGGGTTTGTAAATTGATATATAATTTAAAATAAAATTTACAAAAAATTTTATATAAATTTACATAAAAGCAACTTTCTAAAGAATGACAGGGGTAAAATCGTTACCCAAAAATTTAAACATCATGTGAAAAATATGTCGGGTTGTCGAGCACCAAAACTTGAATAAAAAAATACAAATGAAAAATTTATAGACTAAATAAGCAATTTTGTTTATTTCGAATAAACGTAATGTTTATTACAGCCAGAAGTATTATGATTAAGGATGGGACAATGAACAGGCGGAATATTTGGAAGTCGGAATATATCGGAATTTATCAATTCTGGCCCACATTGGCAGTAAATTACAATAATGCAGGCCTGCGCAATAGATTTAAAAAATCCTCGATTTCCCATCCCTAATTATGATTGCGGTTTTTTAATATTCCATCGTCAATTTAAAATGATTATAATCCTCCTCCAATTTATGCAATGTCTCAAAGTTTTTATTAATACTATCCTGCCATTTGTTACCATTTGGATTCATTATATTTTCTTCAATAATTTTTTTTTGTTGCTTTCTTGGTTCAGAATTATAAAAGCTTATTGCTCAAATAAATAAACAGAGTTATAGTCTTCCAAAAGAGCATTCAACATAAAGTCTAAAAGGTTTTCTGGTGCAATTACATTTTCTTGATTATTTTTTATAATTTTATAAATATTATCATGATCCTAATCATGATAAAGTGACAATATCACTTAATTTTCTAATCTTTTTGGGTGGCGATTTTACCCCGTCATGAAGGTCCCGAACCAAAATTGTAGCTGGTGCTTGATCGGGTTTGGTTCGGGTCTGCGGAACACTTTAGTATGAGGAATGTCAAAATTTGAGTTACCGACGATATTTTGAACAGCCCTCTATTCCACCTTACACAAAGATTGTACCTGACTTTACGATATACATAGAAAATTTCATTTTGGTGGATGGTTAAATCAAGGTGTGTTTATGTAATTTTAATTATTTGATTAAAACTAGGGTAAGGGTTGGTTAGAAGTATAGTTGTGACCCGAAACCTTTCCGAAACCTTCAAATTAGAATGTTAAAAGTTAATACTCATTTGCTATAAAGTAACTAAAAAAACTCTTGGAATGCAATCTATTTATCATATACTTTAAGTTTTAAAGTTTAAATCTAAATTTCTAAGCTTTTCATTATAGTGTTCGAGTTTCGGGAAAGGTTTCGGGTTTCGGGTTTCGGGTTTCGGTTTCGGGTTTCAGGCCACAACTATAGTTAGAAGTTAGAGTTAGGGAAAGTTTATCAGTAAAATTGTCTGCCCGACATTTTTAGTAGTGCTCAGTTGAGAATCGCTTTTTGTATATCTTGCATTTTTCACTTTTTTTCTTTTTGTCTCGTCAGGTTGGTTCGGGTTAGTCATAATTTATGGCTTGATTGGTCAATTTTTTGAATATTTTATGTTCTGCTTCTTTAACACCCACAGGGATATTTACAAGCGTTCCAAAGTTGCGAGCATTCTGAACATGATAATGGTCACGTGATAGAACATTGCTTTAGACGATCGATCACCTTTTTTTGGTTACTATTACATGACTATCCCTGCCTTATAGTTATTGTTTATTTGGGTAGATCATAATGTGACCTTTTTGCGAACCAGTCAGCGCTCAGAAACCTTTCATTCAATATTTTTATTCGTACACATATTACACCATGCTTCACATGTTTTGACTCATTAATGTGCATATGCTCGTAATTAATAATTATCACTTTGAATTAAATTAGTTATATGTAAATATTTATTTAATAATTTTCATTTGACCGACAGGTGCAAGTCATTTAACAGACATAAAATCACGAGACAATTTACTAACTATGTTAAATTGTCATGTTGTATGATGTCGACTATCATGAAAAGAGCAGCACGCGAGTAAAATAATTTGAATTTCCTGTTTTGGATATAGCAGATCATAATGATTTAAGATTAAAAAACAAAGATTTACTTGGGGTCAAAAAAAAAAAAAAAAAAAAAAAAAAACGAAGATTTAATTTCTTTTTAAGCATCTGAAATAATGTTACACAAAAAGATCCGAACGAATCCGGATCTTTAATGGGCATGAAAGTAGCATTTACAAAGGGTACTCGAACTAAAACTGTACATATAATTAATATGGAAAATGCACTACCTCCAACAGGCACCACTTGTCTCTCACGTGTACCTGGAGCCAATAGCAGGTTTTCAACCTCACTGCATAACCGGATCCGGATTCGAATTGACGATCTTTGAAGATCTGCTGCTAGCGATAGACGCCTGAGAGAGATAAATGGCGACTGTTTCGGTAGTGTGCTTTCTATATTAATTATATTTGTAGTTTCAGTTCTGATACCCTTGATGAAATGGGACATTTGTATCCATTAAAAATATCGGATCCGTTCGGATCTTTTTTGCGGAACACTAATTTGAAACTCTACACTTTTATTAAAAATCCTGGTCCTAAATTCTCAAAAACGTAGTCTGAAAAATTCAACGGGTTCAATATATGTTGTGCATCAGGCTCAAATTGAAATTTGCGTGACCAAAATTTAAACGCAGAGTTTAAAGTGATGCCTAGAGATGGGCAATGTAATTTATTTATTACATTTAAAATTATGTAAATTTATTTACTCCACGCGACAAATTAATATGTTATTAGTTGTAAGTATATATGTTTAGTAAATTGTAGCATAGGTGATTTACCTTTTACGCAATGAGTAAATTATCTATTGGTGCTAATATTTTGTATTAACGGAATTATAATGATTTAATCCAATACGTACTCGTATTCACTAGCAGTGTTGTCTATGACCTATTATGACTTATTGCTAATTATAGATTATGACCTTATGACCTGCTATAACTTATAAAATTTCTATTACATTATGACCATTTTGGTCACATAGAGTTGAATATGACCTAAAATGGCCAACACTGTTCACTAGGATGCTAAAATACAACGGTGGCCAGGGTCACATTATGACGTAACAACGCTGTGAATAAATCAGCGATTATCATTAATAACATGACCAAAAACATGATTATTGTATATTTCTAACGTAAACACTAGCCATTTTCATCATGTTATTGGGTTATTTTTAATACGTATACATAAATTTCGTTCATCTCCGATTAAAATGGTCTATGATCCAATCTTTATAAATTAATTGTGGTATAGAAATATTTCTAATTCGGGTTAGACTGGATTATTAATCCTTGATCTTGTGATCCAAATCGGATCAATTTAACATTCCTACCGATAAGAGGCGAACAAATTGTGTATCAAGGTGGCATCTGCCTGAAGTTGGAACTTTAGGTACCTGAAGTTGGTACCTGCCTAAACAGCTAACTAATGCGTGCAGGATGATCTAATTTCAGTTGCTAATTTCAGTCAGGTGCAACTTCAGGCAGCTGAAGTTCCAACTTAAGTCAGATGCCAACTTTAGTCACGACACGTGAGATATTCGGAGCCAGGTTACTTGACTTGAATTACTGCGGACCAGCTGCTGCTAGTCCGTAGAAAATATTCCACAAACAAACATTTTGTGAATAATTTATGATTAGGTAAATTAGGCTGATTTATAAAACTCCTTTAAGCCTAAATTATTACCATTTGAATGATAGTTTGTGAGATTTGAACTGAATTATTGAGCTTAGTTACTGCGGATCAGCCATGGCTGATCTATAGCGAGTATTCTAACGAGCGTTTTGTAAAGAATTTACGTTTAGGTAAATTAGGGTAGTTATAGAACTCCTTAAACCTAAAATTATCCTTCAATAGTTCGTGAGATATTCGAATATTTGTGATTTATCAGCTTTTGATTTTTGGTGGAACTTGTGACTTTCGGTAGATTTGTAATGGTATTTTTTTTTTTTAAGAGTGAGGCCTGGCCTCAATCTTTAGTGAATAATTATGCGTTACATTGTTTAAATGGGTTACATGAATTATTACAGGGACCTACAACTGGAACTAGTTTATCCTCGGCCCAAAACTCTACTAGAGTGGGCTATCCGGCCTATAGTTGTTAGGCGAAACCTAAAAAAGGAAATTATAACAATACACTTTATTGTTAAAATTTCCTTTTTTGGGTTTCGCCTAAGGATGGCTCCGAAAGTGGGTACTTTCGGTACCTACCGAAATCGAAAGTCTACCGAAAGTACTTTCGAACAGGATCTGGTTTACCGAAATGTTCGAAACTCGAAAGTCCTACCGAAACTCGAAAGTCCTAC
>CAJVPZ010002654.1:0-12077 GCA_910592135.1 Racocetra fulgida | reverse complement strand
TAAAATACAAATATCGAAATAATAAAATAATACTAAAATAAAATAATAAACTAATAAAATAAAACTGTTCTATAACAATTCTTATTAGTTATTTTATTAAATATTTTTTAGTAATTAAAAAAATTTTTATTAAATAAATTTCTTTAAGTTTTTAATAAAAGTTATAAAAATAAATTAGTTAAAATTTCAAATTTGACTAAAATTGAATTAATATATAAAAAGTAATTTAAATTTAAAATTTTTACTAACAATAAAGTAATATAATTTAAAATAAACTATTTTGATATTAAAAAAAACTTTAAAATTAAAATTAAAATATAAAAATTTATAATTTTGGATCAAATATAGTATAGCGGACACCATCAGTATGATTTCTGAAACACTACATCATGACATGACGTCAGTGGCTTAGGTTTTATGGGACAATGAAATATGCACTTTACATGATTACATGACTAGTACGAGTGTCTTGTGCTAATATAATTTGCCGAATTAGAACAAATTCTCACGATTTAGATTTTTTTTGTTACAAGACAAGGCCATTTTCTTTATCCTACTATTATAGAAATTGCTTACCAGTAGGTATCTATCACTGGGGATAACTAAAATTCGGATTTAAAGTACAGGGAGAACTAACACCATTAATTCTATTTTGAATTTTTTTTTTTTTTTTGTAAATTGGTTTCAATTGATTTAATTTATCAGATTAAATTAGTGATTGGATAAAATCTTGATATTAAATTGGAAACCAGAGCTGTTGTATTAAGTAATTTAAGCATAGCAATATACTGAAATTAACATTTATAATAGTAGATTCGTTTAAAATATTTTAGATTTCGCAAAAATGGATCTTTACATAATATTTATAAAAAGTTTCCTGAAAATCTCATCGCCATATACAAAAATATACAAGAGTAGAAAGAGGGTTTAGAAGGTGCAAAATTTGAACTTTTGTTACATCTCACCAATACAGAATAAGTATCTTTGACAGCTCTATATCGACAAAATTATCAGTGCATTAATTTTATCAAAATTTATAACTCACTATTAGTGTTCACGTTGGATTACAAAAAATATAAGATTGTAAACCACAAGTCAAAAATAGTGATCTGGTAAATTGAATACCGTTTAATGATCCTTTAAATATCAATCAAGCCTAGGTTTCTTTCTTTCCATATTAATATCTTCAGGTATTATTCTTGTTTGTCAACTTTTGTCATCATCGTTCTCAATTTCTATAACTTCTATGTTATCATCACTCTCAATTTCTATGACTTCGATGCTATCATCGCTTATAATTTCTATGATTTCTATGCTACCATCGTTTACTTCTGCACTCTCATTTTCATTCTCCACTTCCATATTCATCTCTATTTTTTCACTTTCTATCTCTTCTATATTATTTTCCCTTTCCTCATCTTCTTCCCTTTCTCCTCTATCTTCTCTTTCTTCTCCATTCATCATTTCTTCCTCATTTTCTCTTTCATCTTGTTTCTTTTCTTCTTCTTCCTCAGGAAATATTATATCTTTTAAACAATTTATCAAGCATTCTCAAAGATCATTACCTTCATTTTGTCTTCTCTATATAAAATCATGTAAATGACCTAAAGTTAGAGTTATATGATGAGGTCACAATTTTACAATACATAAACTTTTGAATACTGTATAATTGCAAAATAACATACAGGGCGTTATTTTGAATTTTGGTTCGAATTAAATTTGATTTAGGCCAAATTCAAAATTACATCCTTGAGTTATTTCGCATTATATATTAAGTTTTAGTAAGTAGATTTTATAATGTTTAATTGGATTTGCTAAACTGTGATTTTTTAATCAATATAACTTGCATGAAAAAACAACTTATCAAAATTTATCTAGAATTACAGAAATTATTTAATTTTACCGGGGATTTCTGATTCAGTGCGATCTTTTAGAGGAACTCGAAGTTTAATTCCATTCCATGTTTCTTCTATAGTATTAGTATGAACACCTGTATTGGGGTCAACATAATGGAGACTATGATTTACTGTACAGTGTTGAAGCCCCAATGTGTGATTTATTCTGAAGTAGGAACGCCACATATCTGAGTATATAATAGATCCAGAATTAATATTTTCATCTATTGCATTAAGCAATGTTGCTGCAGATCTATCACTAACAACCTTAGCAAACATCTTTCTTTCGACAGTTCGCTCTATACCACCAAACATCCAAACATCTAGAAAAAAAGATTAATATATATATTATTAATTTTAAATATAGAAAATAAAATCTTTTAAAAGAACCTTCTACACGGTGACCACGATTATGTTTCCTTCTTCTGATCTTTGTTTCATCAATTTCAACTATAATCCCTGGACCTCCAATTTTATTTTGCATTTCTTGAAGATTAAAACCAACAAGTGCTCTATTATTAGAAAAAAAATTTGGATAATTATATTTTCACTTAACAATATTTATATTATATACTATATATTTTTAATCTATAGTACTCTAGTTACTAATCTGAATAATTATTTGTTTTACTTAAAATGGTTAGTATAATATGTTATAGTATTTGGCGAATGCCCTGTTATATTTTTGATTAAGCTATATGAAGTCTTTGCTAGCCAATAATATCCAATTTCAAGAATTTCATTGATATCTAATTTGGCTTTTGAAAAAAATGTGTCTTTAAATATAGAGACAGATTTTCTGCATCGTTTACTTCTACATTTAAATAATTTGCCGTATCTTTTTACTGAGCCACTACATATATTACATATTGGTTGATCATCAAGGACACCTTTTTCGAACAGATAAGTAATGCAGATTTCTTCATTTAAAAAAATAGATCATAATGATTTGAGCTGTAGTAACATTTTATCAAATTTGTTTATTTTAGAATAAAGCTTAAAATGAAAAATGGCAAGAACAAAACTATTATATAGAATATTTAAGTATATTATTGATTATCTATCTGATTCAGCCCTTCTGATTGATAATACATCAGGCTTTGGATTAACTAATCACTACAATATTCAATTTGGATTATATAATTGAAATCCTGATATGTATCAATTAGAAGACTGAATAAATAATATACTTAAATGACTGAGATGTCTCTTTCTCTTGGCAGAACTCATATTTTATTTGGCTAAACCAAAATCCTGACAAACTAATTTCCTAAATTAGCCAGATCTATAATCAATACTAGCCTAATGCTAATCTAATATAAGCTATCAGGATTTTAATATTGTTCAGATTTTGTTCGTTAAGATTATAACCAGCTTTCATATTTTATAGAACTGATGCATTAAACCTTTTGCTACTAAATTAGATGCTATTTTGATTATATACTGATGCAAATGATTATAACATCATTAGCCTTATTTCTTTTCTTATCGTGTTGTATAATTTCTTAAGTTAATTATAAGAAAGACAAAATAATTCTATTAATATATATAATCCTAGAGATTTTATTATACCCTATTGAATGGATTTGTTAAATACAGATCTTAATTTCTGGAATTTCGATAATTGCTAATTTTAAAAGTAATTTCATCATCAATTGTTTTGAATTCGAATAACTTTAAAAATATTAATGAATCAAAATGTATATTTCACTACTAAACAAGGTAATATTGCCTAAGTTTTTAAAGCGCAATGATTTTATAATGGGTTATTTAGGACTATATTATCGTCTAAGTAGGCCAAAAAAATACCGTCACAATATAATCACAAATTTAACTCTCAATATAATGCATTATATTTTAATAAACCTAATATAATACTCTAAATTTCATTTTAATCCGATTTCATTAATATAAACAACTTTACTTATCAATTCTGACCTGAATTTTAGTCGATTTTTTGAATTTGGCTCATCTATTCGATTATGCAAACTACAAGCCAATCGCACTGGTCACGTGATCACGTGAAAAGCATATTTTGCGGTCCCATGAAACCTAAGCCACTGACGTCATGTCATGTGGTTACATGATGTGGTGTTTCAGAAATCGTGCCGATGGTGTCCACTATACTATATTTGATCCATAATTTTAATTAAAATTTTAAAAAAATCTAATCAACAAAATTTTTTTTAAATTTAGTCAAAGTAAGATAGCTTACTATATATAGTAATAATTTGTAATAAATTCTAAATTAGGTTTATAATACATGTAATAATTATTATTACTTAAACTGTTTTTCAAGCAAATTTGCCTAGAATTTTAAATTATTTGATAAACATTATTGTAATACCAAATTATAATAAGTAAAAGCTCCCTAATATATGATTTTTTAGAGCTAGAAAAATCTGGCCAATCATTTGATAATAAAATTTCCTGGCAAATTTGCCTAAAAAACAATAGGAGGTTCATTTTTTGTAAAAAAATTCTATAAATGTTTAAAATTAATGATCCCAAGTTAGTATTATTACTTTTATATTAATGCTAATTTAGAATTATTAATCTTAAACATTTATATCAACTTTTTTAAAAAAAAATCGTAAACTGTTTTCCAGGCAAATTTGTCTGGAAATTTATTATCAAATGATTGGTTAGATTCTTCTTATAAATTAATATTAACAAATATATGTACATATATATATATATATCAGATGACCATGATATTATATATATTGGGCAAAATAACTACTAAAATAATAATGTTTGTGACTTGTGCAAAATTAGATTATGATGCAAATAACAATTTCAACCACAATTCTAAAAGTTAAAACAGCTTAGTACTATAGCACAAATAGTAAAAATTTTTCAGACAAATTTACATGAAAATGATCTACAGATTAAAGGATAATATAATTAATAATAAATTTTTAATTATTTAAAAAAAAACAAATATTTATAAAGTTAAACTTTAAATTTATAAAATTTATTAATAATTTTACTGTATTATTAAAATAATTTTAAAAAGTGGGTGTAGTAACTTAGTAAAGTTGGTAAGTTGTTGTGCCCCCAATTGGTAGGACAAAAGTTCGAATCCCACTGGCAACAAAATTTGAATTTGTGGAAATATATTATAGTAAAACTGTATGACATATCGATTGGGTTAGCACTTGTAATATTGGTCTTACCAACTCATATTGGAAGATTATAGAATATAGTATAACATATGAGCTGCATGAATCCTGAGTAAAGTAACCAAATAAATCTAAAGCATTGGAGAATATGGAAGCCCGCTTGAGAAGTTCTAAGTAGAGAGGTAGCACAAATTTTTGACGACACTATATAAAGGATTATTATCTGAAAAACTGAACACCAAAGATATAACTAAACAAGGACCAAGTGTTTGGTGAACACTACACCAACCAGGCCGCCAGATAATTAGAGGAAAAAGGATTCATTCGAAATATTAGAGAATGCCCACTGGTCCTTTCTGAGCCATCTAAATTGGAAGTTCGGGCACTAACAGTTGGCATCGAAGTACTGTTAATAGTCCATAAAGTGGATACTAGAGTTTGAATGAACTTTGCAAAAGCAAGAAGTAGGTAATAATAGCGAAAGTAAAAAGCCTCAAGTACTTGGCCGCAGCCTAGACATAAGTTACCAAAAATCTAGGTAATACATGTGTAAGACATGACCTATTTTGGTAAGTTTATCATGAAGATAAAAGACCTCCCTATATAGTAGTATGTGTCTGCTTTAAAGTCCTAAAAGATCTTCCTAGCAGTCCTTCTTTGAAGAAAATATCTAACAACACTAAGTTGATCAAAGAGTTTAAATAGATAATCCCCTTAGCTGAGTTATAGGTATAGCATCCAGTGTAGTTCATACATGTTATATATACAAGACTGTTTAAATAAACAACTAAAAGTTGTACATATAGCTAGTTGTATCCTCATTAATATAACAAAGTCATGTGGTTGCCCTAACATTCGAATCAAAGTTCAATAAAACATGCCAAACCCCAAAATGATCACCTTAACATTAAAAAAAAAAAAAAAAAAAATTTAAAAAGTGTACTACTGATAGTATATTAAAAATTTTTAAAATAAAAATTTTTATATTTTTTCTCAATAATTTTGTTATAAACTTAAAAATAAATTAATTTTAGTTAAACTAGAAGATTTATCTGATTTTTATATATAAAAATTTTTTGAAATTTTTTTTTAGATTTTTTAGAGCTTTTAATAAATATACTCCCAGTAGTACAAAGGTGTAAATCCAAACCATTAATAAAGCAAATCGGAGGTACGACCTCACAAAAACAAAAAAAAAACCTATAAATTAAAAAATAAAGTTTTTATAATACAAAAATATCAAAATTATCATATTTTTAAAATATAATATAGCATACTGTGTAGTACTTAATACTTAAATTTTTAAAAAGCCTATTTTATTTTTTTAAAATTAGTAATACAAGTCACAGTTTAGTTTTTTATTTAAATTATAAGTCCATACAAATTAATTGTTTCTCATAACCCGGCCGGGTCATTTTAAAATTTTGCTATGAGAAACAAAAATTAATTTTGCATGGTAAATTGTTTTTATTAAAAATTTTTTTAACCAATTTAATATATAATGAACATTTTCAATTGTAAGTGTAATAGATATTATACAAAATTTTCAATTCACCATCATTACTCTTCTTCGCTATCATCGGCTCCTTCTTGGACTGTTATTTGAAGATCAAACTCTTGATCACATCCCATGTACGAGTCTGACATAAAATAAATTTTTAAAAGGTATTCACCAGCTTCCGAAGGGCAAGTAAAGTCCAATTTCACATTTAACGACTTATTCAAAGTGATACGCTTAATACCAAGTAACAAGTTTTTAGAAGTGTCTCCGATAACAATCCACCATCCTTCATCCTTTTTATGAGGGAAAAATGGCGCAATAACTGGCCCAACTACGGATTCTTCGTCATCATCTTCGACCTCGCGTTGAAGTTTAATGTCTAAGATGCCCTGAGAGCCTGAAACGAGTTCATCTTCATCTCTCACAGAAAATTTAACATCAATACTTGGATACCGGTTAACAAAGCGAGCAACCTCACGCAATTGTCGCACGTCCATACGTAGTATATCATTACGAGCATCGTCTTCGAGCTCCATAAATTCGAAAACGGATTCAACACCCTGATCTTCGCATCGTTTAATGACTTCAGAAGTAAAATATGGAATCTGTTTTAATGGAGAATCTCTATCCCACATTGCTTGAACATTCATCTGTGCTAGTTCCATGGCTGACAATGCAAGATTTAGCCACCCATTGGAACTTATTACATCAACGACTGCTTGAATTAAGGGAATAACCTGTGATATCAGAAAGAATATATTTAGCATTATTACTAAAGATATCATTAATATAATTTTATAAATAACTAACCTTGCCCAAAACAGTAGTTTGATCAGATTGTAAGTCTGGTGGCAATTGTGTTCTTGAAAAATGTGCTTGTAAAAGAATATTTGTTTTAATATGCGGGGAATTAAATTTAGGATTACCGAGCTTGACAGGAAGACGATCATATATTTTCTTGAGAACAGTATCTTCATGATGCCTAACAGGAATAGTTTCAAATTCCGCAGCAGAAGAAATAATCTCTAAAAGTCCCCTAAGTTTTGTTTTCTCATTCAAACTCATGCTAAACATTTCAATTGTAATGTAGCTGACATTATAATAAGCTGCTATCATGCCCAAATTAAGTGGTGAAACCTCCAATTCATCTTCAAGCATAATACATTTTGAAGCTGAAAGGTCATTTACTGTTGTTTCCACTAATTCGGACAAGTGATCCGATAAATGTCTATGATCTGAACCTTGCATACCATAATAATTTGGATTTTCAACCATACGGCGGTACAAAAATGTCCATGTAAGATAGTCTACAGCGTCTTGTTTATTTTCGATAGTTTTTGTAACTATTTCTGCGTTAAAATGATCATGTAAGAAATGATCCAAGTGTGACTCTACTGGCAAGGCCTCGTACAAGAATTTTTTATAAAAATCTTTTTTAATAGCCTGACACATTAATACACAACGACCTGTATCATCTTGACGTGGTCTACAAGCTCTACCCATCATTTGAAGTACATCCGTTATTGGATAATCTGCATATCGGTGCTCTTTACCTTCAAAATATTGTGTACCCATTATGACAACCATATGACAACTCAGATTCAAGCCCCAACAAGTGTCGCGTGACGCAACAACAACTTGAATTGCACCGATTTCAAATAATTGTTCCACAACTCTCTTGTCCTGTTTTCCGAGTGCTTCATGGTAAAAACCAACTCCATGACGGAGGGTCTCAGCTAAAGCCTCATCTTTGACATTTTCCAAGAGACCTTCTACATCCTTAGAATGTACATGTAAAAAGCGATCTGTTACCCCATCAGCTGCGCAATATGTGAGCAAATCAACGGCAGTTAAACGACATTGTTTTCGCGACGGTACAAATACAATAGCGGGTCGATCAGATGAATATGTAGTAATCGCGGCATAAGTAGGTTTGACCATCGCCATCATCAATGAAGCAAAATGTGGAATATTATAACTCTGAATGTGGATCTCCAAAGGTACAGGACGAACACTAGGATGGAAATTAAAAATAGTATGTGGTGTTGCGCCTATCCATTCACCAAGATCTTGAGCATTGGCTAGAGATGTACTCAAACAAACAATGCGAATCGGATTTTTTGTTTGATGAGCAATATAACGCATTCGTGATACAATAATTTCGTAAGTTGGCCCCACATCGCTCCCTATTAAATGTAATTCATCAGCAATGAACAATGCTACAGACTGAACGGCTTTTCGTTGTTTCCATCGACGGGACATAACATCCCATTGAGTAGGTGTTGCAAAAATTACGTCACCGTTTTCTAACAATTTAAGATCCGCACTTGTCTCCCCGGTAAGCGATACTATATTTTTTCCACCTTGTAGTTTACCAAATTTTTGCCTCCATTCGATCAATTGAAGATCAACAACCTCTTGGAATGGTGCAATATAAACACATCTTCCATGGTTTGGCTTCGACCACAAACGAAGAAGTGCAAACTCGGCGCATACAGTCTTTCCACTTCCAGTAGGAGCACCGACAAACACATTGTCATCTAAATTATACAATGCATTGAATACTTGAGTTTGAATAGGATTAAACTTATCAACCCATTCACTATATACGGCTTCATACTCGCGATTACGTAAGGCCGTGACGGGTAAAGGTTGCAAATCAAGCAATTCAGTGTGAGGTGGATACTTTTTTGGCAGTATTAAATGCCTGAAAGAAATTGGCAATTTTGTTTCACAATGTAACCATCGATCAGCTATTACAGATATAAAGTAGTTAGGCGGAAGAGGCTCAAATAATGGGACTGTGAATGTTATTATGTGATCTTCCTCAGCATATTTTTGCTTGAGAATAAATGAATCATGATATAAAATTACTTCTCCATCTACATCTTCAACCAATACCCAGAACGCTTCTCCTGTCCCATGAACTTGTTCTTCCCATTGGAAATCCGGTGTGATTTTGAGCTCAACTCTCAATAATGACCTAGTAATAGGTTGCACGAAAGTTTGCAATTCTAGTTTGGGAAACTGATGCACATATTTGTATATAGTTTTGCCACCTTTTGGAATACCAACAAGTTCACCTATTTCTTGAGGATTGAGATCAAAGTATCTTTCCCAGGGAAAATCTTTTTTTTCAATTCTTTTGATAACCTCCGAGGAGATTTGTTTGAACTGGCGTAAAGGTGACATTGAGAACCACATGCGTTTTTCTACCATCTTACATAAATCTAAAGCCCTTCTCGACAATTGTGACCAACCACGCTTGAGACAAATTTCAAACATAGCTCGGAGAATTCTACTTGCTGACTGGGTAACATAAACCATATCTGAAACTAAGGCGAAACCTTCCAGCTTGAGTTGTGAAATGTAGGCTTGCAAAAGAACATTTATTTTAGAAGTCGGCTCTTCAATGCCTTCTTTAACGGGGACCGGTACACGTTCTAATAATTTTGACAACTCTAGCTTCTCCTCTTCACGAACCGGTATGTACTTAAATTCGTCAGAAAGTGCAAATACTCGAAACAATTCAATATGACCCATCATTGGTTTCAGATGTTGATTATAGGTTGCCATTGACGTATGTGTAATGTAAAAATGTGAAGAAATTCGACCTAATTCTGTAACCTGGAATCTGCCAGTCTTTTTGTCATATTTTATTAAATTAGATTTGTCTAACAGTAAAGCTGCAGAATGTATCAAATCGACTCGTTTTTGTTCAAGATAGGGATCTTCATCCAATTGATCCAGAGAGATACCATATAGTGTTGGATTACGTAACATTCTTATGTACAGGTATGTATATCCTAACCATTGTACTGCCTCGTCACGATTTCGAACAGTACCTAAAACTATTTCCGCATTCAAATTATCGGCCAATTTACTGATGAATTGGCTTTCGATGGGTAATTGTTGATTCAACAGAGACAAGTAATATTGGAGTTCCGTATGTGAAGTGATTATTATGCCCTCACCAAACGTATCAAATTGAGGACGACCGGACCGACCCAACATTTGAAGTACATCTTGTGGACTTAATTCAACCCAACGACCTTTTTCAGGTGAATATATTTGCGTACCCTTAATGATGACTGAATGTGCAGGTAAATTTACACCCCAAGCCAGAGTAGCAGTAGAAACGAGAACTTGGATGTGTCCATCTGCAAATAATTCTTCTACCAAAGTTCGATCTGCTCTTGTCATACCGGCATGATGAATCGCAAATCCGTAAGGTAATAAGTCCTGAAGATTTGCGTCTTTGACAGTTGCTGACTCAGTTTGTAAAATTTCGCGACTAGCTGAATCTTCTCGTAGAAATTGGCCGATAGTATTTTTCTCCAATGCCATGTCTCGAACTGTTTTTGCAGTTTTTGCAGTTTCTTTACGTGAATGTACAAATATTAACACTTGGTTTTTACCAGCTTGATCCATAACCTTAGTATAAGTTACTTCATTCATAACCTGAAATCTTTTAATAGCCTTTTTTTCAGTCACTCCAATGAATTCTTGCTTTAAAGGACATGGTCGAAAAGTACTATCAAAGTGAAACAAGCCTTTTTCTGGATTTACACGTAAAAAACTGGCCACATCAACGTAATTAGGTAGTGTTGCCGAAAGACCCACTAACCGAATTATTTCTTGTGTTTGCTCCATGTGACGAATAGTTCGGGAAACAATACTTTCTATAACCGGACCACGATCATCATGAAGCAAATGTATTTCATCAATGATGATAAGTCTAACGATATTAGTATAGCTTCGATCTGTGGCTTTTCTTGTTATTACATCCCACTTTTCTGGTGTTGTGACTATTATTTGCGTCTCAGATATCTGTTGCTTAGTAAGTTGTCGGTCACCAGTCAACTCTGAAACTTTAATACCAAAGGGTTGAAGTCTCGATGAAAAATTTCCAACCATTTCTTGCACAAGAGCTTTCATCGGTGCAATATATACGATCTTAAATGCATCAGTATCGATGATGCCAGTTTCCTTATCACGATTCTTGTTTATTTCATTGAGGATACAAAGCATGGCAACATTAGTTTTACCTATTAATATGATTTTAATTATAGTTAGAATAGAAATGAAATAAAAATATACAGTTTTGAAATAATGAAATTATAGATACCTGATCCAGTTGGAGCACAGAGTAATAAATTATCGTCTCCACCATATGCGACCGGATAGAGCTTACTTTGAATACGATTAAGCGTTCTTGCGCCTATAAAGGCAGCTTGCGTCCATTCGGGCAATTCATTAATCGAAAGGAGTTTTTCATCATCAGCAAATGGTTTTGGCCTAGGTGCAGGCACATGAATCTCTTCGTATCCTTTCATGGAACGTTTAAATGATCCATCGGGAAGCTTACATTTTTTATTAGACATTAAATGTCCACCTTGTGCAAACATTAACGATTCGAGATCAATGAAATTTTTTGGAACTACAGTAGTGGGAGGTAATGTAGCTTTAACTGCCGCAGGTACAGGACCATGCGCAATAGCTGGTTTTTCATCAATTTCCATTGCATCTTCGACTACACCTTTTCGTGCAGCACCT